>JAPDSC010027371.1:96603-155193 GCA_026290005.1 Latrodectus geometricus
TTTTTTTTTTTTTTTTTTTTTTTTTTTTTTTTTTTTTGTACATAATGGTTAATTTGAGCTTAATCTAGTTTTAAGTATATTCTGAACCACTACAAATATGCTTGAAGTAGATGTCAAATCGCCGAAATGAGACTTATAACTTATTTTCACAGCTAGCACACAATATTAAATATAAGCAAAAGAAAATAACAAATAAAGTTCACCAAAACCTAACTTTTCAGAAAAGTTTAATCTCATTAACTACTGAATAAAGGATTATGGCTTTCTGCATTCTCATCAATTTGAATGCTTAGTAATTTTCCAGCTTTATTTTCATGACACACGAATATGGCACACTACAAAAATCCCTCCTGGAAAACAGAAGGTAGTAGATATTCTACATTTATAGATTATCAACTTTTAAATTTTATATAAAAATTTTGGCCTATCAGTTTAGTGTTTTTAAGACCTGTTTTGTGAAATACTTCATTTTTAGCAATGTTTTAATGTCAGACAAATTCTAAAACATATTGAAAATGATTGAATGAATTTTGTAAAAACTCTGATCTTTAGAATGTTATGCACTTTATCACTTTGCAAATCCCACACAATCAAGCCCTTTTCTCTCAATGTATAATATGTAAGAATATAAGCAAAAATAAAAAGTAAAAAATCTCTGAAAAATACCGAATTTTGAAATTTACAATCGAAGAATAATTTATATCCATTATCTAGAAATTATGGTTAAAAACTGTTACCAGAGCAATTATATTTAAGTTTGGGCAATAATAAAATTTAAAATTTCTTTCTTGAATAAAAGAGTTATAAACAAATCAAGAAAATTATTCTGCATTTAGAGATTTAAAAATAGCAGAAATTGTTAGTTTTATTCAGAAAAAATTTTTTTAATCTACTTTAAAGCCATAGATAGAGAATTAATATTATCCCTTCACCATACGAACTGAGGTAATTTCCACAAAAAGAAATAATAAATCTTATCATTTAGTATTTTAAAATAAATCTTGGAAAGGTCATATTTATAGCTAAGATTTCATCTTATTATATTTTAATACTTATATAAATTGTTACAGGGGGACATCATCGTGGCATAGTTATAAAATTTGGAATGTTATGTTCCACTCCAAATTTTGTGGTTCTTTAAAATTCGGTTGAATTCCATCTATTATTGAACAATAGGAGATGGGTGTAGTTAATAGCTTTCTTAGTAGTTAATAGGGTGATTACTCAAAAAATATTAAAATTTACTTAAAAAATAAACTATATTATTAGGTACAATATGACAGCCATCTAATACTAATATCATTTCAAAACATTAAAATCATTTTATCATGACACATTAATTGTTCTCAGAAGGAAATAAAGTTAGAAAAATATTTTGAATTTATCATACCTTATCGAAGTTAATATAGTTTTGACTTTAAGTAAAATTAATATTGTTTTATCAACATCCTACAAATGAATTTCAATTATTTATTTGCCATTTCTTAAGAGACGTTTAAGAAAAAATATTTATTTGATGTAATTTGAGTAGTAAAAATATAAAAGAACAGATATAATTTTTATTATCAGTTATTTATTATATTATTATTAGAGTTACAACATATGTTGAAAAATATACATTTTTCATGCATATACTTTGGACATATTAGTTTGAAAAATGCATTTACAGCATATTATTCAGATAAAATAACAAATATTATATTTCTTATTAAAATAAAATTACTAACCAAATTATTTTCATTTAAAAAAGTGCAACACAAAAGAGAATAATTTAATGCATTTAAATTTGAACACAATATGAAGCACAAACATGTCTTAAAAGTTGCAATCAATTTCTGCTGAATCAACTTCATGGTATATGTGCATTAGTACCTTTGAATATTAAGTTTCTATTTATGAACTATAAAAACAGAAATAATGAATTAATATATTTTTTTTTACATGTTGTGAAAAATCAAGAAATACATAATATAAGATTAAAAAATACCCACAAAATGATATTAACAATTTCTGGAATGGTAAAAGATAGAAATAAAAACATTATAAAGCAATGAAAACAGTAGTTTATTTGGGAAAATTAATAAAAATAAATCTACCATTCAATTAAAGATTAAAAGAAAATTGTTTATTTTTAATTATAAATTTAATTTTATTTTAAAATAAGATTCTAAAAATGAGGAAAATCTCACTATATTGTTTATAATCATATGAGCAATGAATATTTACAATATAACAAACAAAGATAAACCAAAATAACTGTTTGAGAAAATTTTCTATGGAAAAATGTCATACATAATTCAATTTAGACATAACTCAAATAAAACAAATACTAAACAAACAAAAAAAAAAAAAAAACAATTCAGAATATTTATAAAGTTAATAAAAAAAACTAGTTGTAACATTAAAATAAATTTTTTGAGAAAAATACATTTATAACAAAGCAACAAAGTATTTGTTAAATTTATATACATATATAAAATAAACTTTTAATATCACTTTCCTTCAAATTGTGCTTAATACAAAAGTCAATTTATATACCAGAATAATTTGAATAAATTATAAAAGTATTTAATATTAAATAATTATTGTATTTAATGAACAATTAAAAAGATGTATACTTATACAAAAATCAAAGCCAATAAATTTACAAGCCTGTATTGCAAAGAAATTTTGTTATTGGACCTCAGCCAGTAGACAGCTTTAAATACCTGCATAAAAGTTTTAAGTAAAAAAAATGTTAAAAGATTTTTTGTTCATAAAAAAAAACGATTGAACTCAAATCATTTTATCATTTTTGATCGCAGTCATACACATAAATAACTTATAAATTCTTAAGCAAATATTATTTTTGTAAAATATTTTTTAAAATTTACATGATAAATTGAATTTACACTTAAATAAAAAGTTAAAATACCAAAAAATCAATCAATATAAAATGAATAAATGCTTATTTCAAGTTAAGAGAATTCAAAATTGAATGGCCCAGTTTCTTGTAATTTGTAATCATGTTATTGAAAATTCTAATTTCAATCTTATAAATAATAAGCAAATTTGGAATAAGAAAAAATATACAATAGTTTTGGAGGCAGAAGTCTCTACTATGAAAATATATTCTTCAACCATGTAAGATGAGTGATGGATTAATAAGCAATTTTGTTTTTCAAAATTCATATCTGAATTTTGTAAATGTTAAAAGTACTTATATCACAGCATTTCCAATTAAACTTATTCACAATAATAGTATCTGCAATGTAATTGTTTCAATCGATTATCAGAAAAACATTATAAAAAATAAATGAGATATAAATACGACTAGAAACTTCATAATGGAAAGTAGTTTACTTTAATCAGATCACACATGAATTTTAGCTAATATACATATGAAAAATCCAAAATGCACATGTAAAAGAATATTTGGCACTATTGAAAAATCTAACATTTTGTCATATTAATTTAATAAATCTATAAGACATAATATATAAATGTTATTATATATGTATATACACATAAATACCTAATATAAATAATAAGTTCATTATTTTGCATAAGTTTGAAGATTTGTATAAAAATTTGTAATTATTTAAATAACCCATATTAAGAATTTATAAATGAAAATAAATAATTATTAAATAGTACTAATATACTAAATAAATATATATTAATATACTAAATGTAATTAAATAAAAATTTTGCAAAATTATTTGGTTTATTCTTATTATAAAGTTAGGTTAACCATAATTAAAGAATTTTTTATTCTTTTTTCCCTTTATGTTAAAATAAATGTCTTAGAATACTTTTTCTTTTCTCTTTATTTATTTTCACTATTAAATGTTCAGTTAATATTTAATTTAGAACTAAATAATATGTCATGAAATAAAAAATTAACCTTTTTTATAAATTTTTATCATAAAAAAATTTAATATAATTAAATGCACAAATAGGTAAAAAATAAATAAATATATAAATGAATAAAAAAATATTAACATTTGAATTCTGCAAGTTATAAAGTAATAAATTCAAAATTAATCATATTGAATTACATTAATTGGAAGGGAGTGGATTAAAATAAAGAACAATTCAACTGACAATTTCGAAGTTGATTTTAACATAATTACATTTTTTCAAATATTATTATATGTGTTAATTTCTCTGGTAAAAGTACTACATATTTTGGAAAATCCTTATCTATAAGATTACTATTTCAACCAATTCATAAAAATTATTTTGATATCAATATATTATTTATAGTTTTACAATAATTTAACATATTTTCTTTAAGTAATACCACTTTAAACCTTGAATCATTTTAGCTTATTTCAATTTTAAGTAAAATAAAAACCTGATCTTGAAGATTCTTTATGCAAAGTTCAGCATGTAAATATTATCATGTTCATCCTTAAAATCATACATGTAAAACCAGATTTATTTTTAAAAAGACAAAATAATAATAATTTTTTATATAATACATAATGCAATAAATTCACTTTTGTCTTAAAAAAAATAAGCTTTAAAACGACATTTCTAAACGAAAATTTTAAAAAATATCACACTTAAAAATAATAATTCATTCCTAAAGCTTAACACTTATTAATATAACACTTTAATATTTCAAATATATAGCAATGATACAAAGCTACAAATCACAATTCACACTAAAAAACCTTACGAAATAACAGATTGCTCTTGTCCAAGTGCTTCCAATAAAAGTCCCATAGGTGTTTTCTTTAGGCCAATTGTTTCAATTTTATTTGTCAATTTGTTACGGATATTTCTCAAGCGCATTGAAGCATGAATAAATATCACTGTAAAAATGACATTAAAAATAAATAAAAGAAATTAATTCAGATACATAAATTATCACTTAGTGAGTATAGTATAATATGTATAAAATAAGTATAGTGTAGATATACAAGTGCAATTTTTAATTGCATTCAATGACTACTATTGCATGCTAAAAACTTTCAAGCTATTTTTCTAAGGGAGAATAGAATAGGAAATAAAAAAGAGCATTATTTTAGAAATACTCACACTTTAATAAATGAAGTGGATATATATCATTCTCAACAAACATTATTTTTTAACAAATAATAGTTTTTCTTTTACAAAAAATGAAAAGCAATATTTTTTAATACAAACTTTGATCTTTTTGCTAATCATTTATAAATAATAAATATTCAAAATATATAATCTTAATTTTTTTTATTTTAATAAATTTTGCTAGCTGTTTTTGTAAAGATTTAATTTATAAGAGATATATTTATAAAAGATAATATAAAAAAGTTACTATTAAACTCAAAAAATTGTCATAGTTATATAATTGTGTTATATATAACCACTTGAAAAAAAATTATTTTCTCAATCTTTTATTAATGTTTTTTTTAATTCTAATAACTCTTTACTTTAGAAAAAAAAGGACCTTTAAAATTAAATACCATAAAGAATTTAGTATTTTAAAACACTTCCAGTAATAAAATAAGACACAAATTCATTTTGTTTTTATAATAATGGCAGTTTTATTACTAATCAATATTAGTAATAAAACTGCCATTTACATGCAAATTAACTTATTTTTTAGTTATAAAAATAATCAACTGTAAAAACAAGTATTTTTTCCACAGAGGTACAAAGTATTAATATTAAATTGAACATATCATGATATATGATAGTTAAAATGCTTTACTAACAGAATATAAATGGATTGAAAATCTAATATGTAAAGCTAATTCTCTTGGTAACAAAAACACACAACCAAACAGAACAAAAATTTTATAAAACAATATCACTTAAATTAAGTTTCTGAAATAATTTCAAAATATCAGAAAAACTTAATTATTTAAACAAAGCTATTCAAAATAAGAATGTAAAGTTAAGAAAATTTATATGTAGCATCAATGATTGCACCAACTGAATTATGTATCTATTCCTTTTAGAACAGAAGAAAAAATCTGAACTGGATGGAAATGACAGGACTTTGATATTAGAAATGACATTTCTGTATAAAACAAAAATCAGATGGAAATTAAAACTTTTAGTTTTTAAAACATTAATTGAAAATAGTTTTACTCAATTTCCTTTTCAAAATAAAAAAAAGAGAAAAGAAATAAAAATTATATTTGGAACACATCTGGTGTAAGATAAACGGAACTGGAATATTGTAATAAATTGACATTGTTTATAAAAATACACTAATTATGGTAAGCAATCTTTCATTTTGTACATTTTTAATAGCAGTTTAATATTTAATGTAATTATGAATTATAAAATATCTGTTCATGTTTATCCTCTTAAAATAGAGCATTTACAAATGAAAATGCATTAATATTTCCCTTATTAAAATTTTTATAATTAACTAATCTAAACTTAATGGCAAGACCACTCATATAGGGACTAAGGCCTAAAGCGCTGACATCTGTTTTCATGACTGAGGACACTGAGATGCAAAGCATGTCCCAGTTAGGTTGGCAGCCAAACATAAAACCCCTAGTGTTAGTACCCAGTCCCAAGCATGCTTGGTAATCAGTTTTATTGCCTCATTGAAGAGATGAAAGGCTGAGTGATCTTACCCCCAAGGATCCAACCTTAAATTAACCCACAACTTTCATTTCACACATACAAAATTCTAAAAAAAGTTTAAAAATATCAAACAAAATAAAAATCAAAGCATATAATATAAATTCTGTGATATTTTATGACAATGGATAACTTATAAAAAAAGTTAAAGAAACCAATTTTACCAAGATTTAAAGTAATCTACAAAACAAATTGATAACTAAAATGAATTTTCAAATAATTTCATTAGGATATACAATGTGTTTAATGGCCTGTGTTAATATAACACCCTGGAATTTAGCCTAGTTTGTGCTGATTAGAAGTGTGGTTGTGATTTAAACTTTCATATTATAGAGCATATCTTAACATATGATAACAAGATGATCAATTGTTTTAATACACTACCACTCTTAATAGTTGGATTAATCTAAGACAGACAAAAATATTTTCTCAAAAAAGACAAAAATTGGAGTGGATATAAAAAAAAATTATAACCCCAGATGAAATTCATCAAGATAAAGTAAATAGAGTGTGATTACAAATGATCCTTTAGGTTTTTAGATAAATGCACTTCACATGCAAAAAAATAGAAAATGAAGTATGAAAAACCACATTTAAATTTCTTACACATAATTATAAATCATCTATGTACTTTTTTCATACTGTTCAACTAACATATCTGCAGGAATTAAGTTTGATTCATATACACCCCCATCAATATTCACTAGCACAGTAGTGACTTGATATTTGAATTTCTGCTTATTCTTAAAAAGGGTTTAAATATATCTGGGCTTCATTACTACTAAATCTCATAACTAGGCTAATACTAGAGTGATAAGTATATGCATAGCAACAAATTTAAATATATAACAGAGAAAGAAATTTTAGATGTTGTTTTAAAGGCCAATAAAATATTAAAGTTAATAGAATCTGATAAATTATAGATGTTACAAAATAATCAAATATGAATAGAAAAAAATTTTTTATTAACAAAAACATCATAAAAAATTATTACATAGGTTTGAATTTTAATAAAAGACCAAATAAAATAAAATATTTCAGTTAAAAAATAAAATTCATATAATTACTTAAAAATATTTAATTAACCATGAACCATAACTTTTAATAACAATTTAAAATAAACAAAAATAATTATAATCTACATTACAGAAAGCCACAAGTTTATTACAAATGACAGTCACTACAGGATCACAGAAGAAGAAACAAACATAATTTCCTAGATTTGCCACTGAGTATCTACAATACACCCCCTTTGACAAATGAGCATACACGTGTATATGATAGTGATTAAGTTTTAATTTCAGATATTAACAATTCAACTTGAATACAGTATAACAAAACCAACAAAATATTAATATTGTAATTGAATTGTTATAGCAAAACAAGATTGGGTTCAGAAGGCAGATATGTTGCTAAGAAAACTGAAATCAAACTTAAAGAAAATAACACAAGTAAAAATATTTTAGTAATTTAAATAAAGTTAAGTAAACACAAGAAAAGGTAGACTGATACTAAATTAGAAACTCAAATGAAAACTTTGGAAATATAAGCCATCAATGCTGAGGGCAACATGATATACATGCATTGTATTTCACACATCAAAGAATAAAAATCATAAATAGTAAAGCCTGGAATATTTAGGGGCCACCTGACAAATTCAAAACACATACAATTCATTAGCCACCCTTTTGCAAGATGCTATTTACCTTATGTTAGATGAATCATAATGTAAATGATAATGATATAAGCAAAATTTTAAATTCTTTTCTCAGTTACTAATATTAAAGCATGGGCATTATGTATTTAAACTAAAAGATGTCCAAACCTGATAAATATTTCATAAATACCTTATACTTCAATAAAACACAGAATACAAAGCTACGATTGAAAATATTATTCAAGAGAAAAATTTGAATCATGATTGAAAATAATTTTAATATCATACAGTTGATTAATTAATTTCTTGCATTTCTCTTTTGAACTTTACTATTTACTCTGCTGTCAGTTTTAAATGCAAATTTATGTACTTTTAAGGAATCAGATTTCATTAAATTTCTCTTGATACTTCTTTGCTTAGCATTCATTAAACATACAGGAATAATGTACATAAAATAAAAATAAAATTTAAATCAAATATTTTAAACAATTTTTAGAATAATAATTATTTTAAGAGTAAAAATTATACATACAAATAACAGGCAACATAATTCCAAACAAGAAAATGAGAACTGATCCAAGCATATACACAACAAAATATCCACCTATAAATAAAATTTAATTAATATTTCAATGAACAAAAATTACTTGTTAAATACAAGTTACAATTAAATTTTTCCAATAATGTTCCTAAATATATCACTGAAATTCATAAAATTATTTTTAAATTTCATAGAAGAGAAAAAAATTTGCATTGTCTGCTATGATTAAAAATATATAATTCGTATTTGATAAGAGATGACATGCTAGTTTTGTCAATGAAAAGGCACTTTATTTATTTAAATATAATCAAAACTGTTTATGAACAAAATTTGAAAAAAAGTTTTGAAATGTGCAACTTGTAAATCCCTAATAAGATGTAATCATTGGTTGATGAACTTAAAATTCTTTAATAAGTAAAGAATGGTTTTCATAATCAAAATGTTAAAAAAACAGACTTTTAACATAAAAATTACACTATATGTATTTGGTTTAAATTTCATACTGTTTTCCTAAATTTAATGATATTTCATATTAGGTATATAACATAAGAATTGCAAAATATTTAAAATTAATTGAAATAAAAATAAAAGAACATAAAAAATTTTTCAAGAAAGAATAGATATCTTCAATAGTAATCTGTATTCGAAATTAATCAGAGGTTCACATTTAAAGCAAAATTTTGGAAATAATCTATGTTTAATCATATTGTTGATTTTTAGAATTGGCAAAACATTCAAACTTATTTTAATGATTTTTCAAAATACATAAATGCAAAATCAGCAGTGTAAGAAATATAAATGGTGAAAAAAATGAGTCAAAAATTAAAACTGTATGAGTTCAATTACTTCATTTAATTTACCTTATTTCTGAAAGAATTTTTCTGAAATCCTTTTTTATAATAATAGAATCTGTACATTAATATTTCAGTTTAATACAATAAAGAAATCAATATGAAAATTTAATTTACATAAAAAGTTAATTTTTATACAATACTCATATTATTTTGTGTAGAAATTTTTCCTTCCATATCTTTACAAATACTTTCATTTCTGTTAACACTTAAAGTCTTTTCTTGCTGTGACCATGTTTCAGAAATAATACTGGTTTAGTAAAGTTTTATAATATAGTTCTTTTCATCAGGTGAAATTTTAATTGGTTTCTAGCACCAAATAGGCAGCAACAATTCTCTTCTAGATCTTAGGATTCATTTCATTTTTGTATTCTATCTCAGATCCCAGGTAAGCAAACCTTTTAACACTTTCAAACATGTTGCTCGATTTTAAAGAAATCAGCAGGATTGTCTCTCTTTTTCCACAAAACATATATTTGATTTTTCCATCATTTATTATCAACCCTGTTTTTCTAGCAGACTATGAGAAAACATTTTTTCATACATCATCACAATAAGTGAGAGTGCACTATGTCATCACAATAATTGGGCCTTTTATTTACAGTCATCTACATAAACGAGCATCAGTATGGTTTTGTTAAATATTGTTACCTTTGTATTTATATTGGCTTTTCTGATAACTTTTTCAAGAGTCACTGTAAGTAAAAGGCAAACAAGAGCATCTCCATGCTTAACATCATTAGCAACATCAAAAGGCTTGGATAATTCCCATGTATACACACCATGGAAGAAGTATTAGTGTAGGTGCACTTCATAAGATTAGCCTTTTTTGTACAGCAAAATTTATCAAAGCCCCAGCAGTACTAATAAGTAATGCTATTATACAGGGGTCGGAGTACAGAATTTTTTTTTTCAGGACACTATTTTCAAGAAATATCAGGACATTTTTCAGGACATATTTCAATAATTAAAGAAAACCAATGTTACTTTTAGTAAAGTTCCCAACGTTCTATTTTGAATTGGTAATCCGATAATGGTAATTCAGAGTGCATAGGTTCGGGTGAAATAATTGCGAATAAAATTACAGATGCTAATTTTAATTTATTTTTCTAGAGCATCACAACACAAAACAAGCATTTGAAATCTATCACATGGCTTGAGAAGCCGATAGATATATTTTTGAGACTGGCGTCTCTTACACACATAATTAACTAATGAAGCTAGCTAAAGTAGCCCAAACAATTAACTATTCGTAAATAATGAGACTGGTGTCTCCAATAATATATCCCTTATATAAGATGGCTTAAGAAGCCTAAACAAATAGATTATTATGAGACTGCCGTCTCCAAATCATAACGATCCCTGATGGCTTAGGACACCCAAAACAGAAGTTGCAAGTTCCAGAGACATGTACACTCTGTTTCATACCCCTCTCTGTAATCATTCCGCCAACCTTTTCTTTTGGTCTCGAAGAGGAGGGGAGGAAGGTGTGGCCGGATGTTGTGTCTAAGTGCTTTCGATTCTCACACTTTTACATATTAATTTCTGTTTTATGCATAAAACACATTTTAGAAAGGAATAAACTATTTAATAAATTCTGAGTTTTTTAATTTTTAATACAACAATATGAAAAATAATACAGAAATTTAAACTTATTATACTGAACATTTTCTGAAAATTAATAAGTTACATGATAAATGCTTTAAATTAACAGTTAATTTATGTATAATTGAATAATGTTCATTTTGAACTGGATGCATTAGCATTTAATTCCAATAACTTAATACTGCACTTTTTTAATTTATCATTCCCAGATGCAATCTCTGCATTAGCAACAGACAGCATCATTTGTCCAACTTTCACATCACTCATATTATCATCACTGATAGAACATGCTATTTTTTTAGTTGCATCATCCAAAAGTTTTTGAGCTACACACTGATTATCAAGCAAATTTTTCTTTTCTTCCTCAAGTTCATTAATTTTTTCTAATAGGTGCGATTGTTTCAACTTTTTTTCACTAGTAGCTTCTACATCTTCCTCGTCCTTTCTTTTCTTCTCTAATTCTGTTACATCTTTTGATTTTTCCATATATGATGCATATTCTGCATGAGATTTCTGAATATAATGCATCATTTCTTTGGTATAGGGAATGGAGGAAACAGAATTGCCATGCATTCGAATAACATCATGACAAATCCGTAAACTTTGAACGGTTAATTCCGATAAAGAAGCTCTCTCCTTTGTCACAACATAATTGTTAGTTGAAAACCCTCTTTCTGGTTGGGAATTTACATTCAATAACGACAAACATGTTTTAACCACTCTAGAAAGAGTAGGATATTTTATATAACCACCAGCATCTTTTATATTGAAAACAGCATTCCAATATTTACAGATATTTTGATCATTATCATAATCATTCACAATCAAAGTCACATCTTCACACATGTAAAGAATCCACTCTTCATTCATCTTATCAAAATCTGAAGAAGTTTTATTCACATGAGGAATATGTTTAATTAATCTGCTACATGAACTCCTAGACTCTTCCTTTTTTCTATTATAAGGAGACAAACACTGGAGATCTTTGAGTAAAGGATTTGTTATAGGAAGTTTTTAAAGCAAATGCTTTGAAGTTGCTATGTAGCAGCTTCTAATACTTTGTAGAAATGTTGTTTTATCAGTAAGTTCTTCCAGCATTACTTTTGCTCATCTTCCAGTTCCAACCATTTGTCGGAAAATTTCGTTATCCTTGGCATTTTTAAAAAAAAATTGTTTTCAAAAAAGAAAATTCTGAGCTTGCTAATAAAAATTTTTCAAAACACTCATCAAAATCTTTCAAAATAGCGCGATAAGCATTTCAAATATGCGCATAAACGTAGGCCAATAATTCTCACAATTTCGATATCATTGTAAATAGTTGTGCACTACTAAAATCAGAATCTTTGTCTGTAAAGGCACAAAATAGAATTTAATGGTAAACCCAAACCTAAATTTTTTTGACTTCAGACATGCGTGAGCAATGGCTGAAAACGAGGCGGAGACGAATGTATGGCAACCTTATTTCCGGTTTGAAAGAGAACAAAAAAGGGGGAAATTTTTCTCTTTCTTTTTGCATAGAAAGCAGTTGAAAGAAAAAATATATTCCACTGAAAGAAAAATTTACAACTGAAAAATATAAAATTATTAATTGAAATTAAACTTTCAAAGGAATGTAATAAAAAATTAAGGAATTCCAGGATTTATTTTGAAAAATAAGGACATTTCAGGACGTTTTTTAAAAAATCAGGAATTTCAGGAATATCAGGACAACTCCGAGCCCTGTATTATATGCAGCATGAAAGCCTGTAAACAAATGATTTGTTTCCATTCTATATTCCCTGTACTTTTCATATATTTGCCTCAGTCTGAAAATTTGATAAACTGTACTTCTTGCCTTTCTAAACTCACATTACTAATCTTCAACTTGATTATCCACAATAGGTGATAAATATTTAAAAAGGTTGTTTCAGAACATATTATATATATATATATATATATATATATATATATATATTTTCGCAAACATCTTTTATAAGCAATACAGAGAATGAGCTAATTCTTCTGTAGTTTTAAAAATTAAGATATCTCTTTTTTATTAACTGGATACAGAATGTCAAGATTCTATTCTTTTGGCTGACTTTCAAATTAAGAGTATAATTTCATAAATTTGATTAGATGAATATTGCAGATTTATATATTCAACAAAATAGGAATATAACATACATGAGCAACTACATTCAGGAAATTTTCATAATTATTAATGCAATTTTTAGAGCCTACTTAAAAAAGTCATACAAGTAGCTCTAACATTTAAGAAAAACTGAGATTTGAGTACTCTTATAAGAAATCAAATAAAAATACTTAAGATTCAATTAATAATTTTCTTCTGTCTTTATATTTAGAATTTTTTTTCATAGCTATGCTTTCCAAAAGTTTTTATAGTCATGACAAAATGAATACTCTTTACCAGCTAATAAGAGAAAATAAAACACTTATATTTAATAATAATCATATGAAGTGTTCTACATAATATAATTTCCAATTGTTTTTCCAATTGTTCAATATTAATCATTCCACATACCTATACTTTACTGGAAAATACAAAAAACTTTTTAAAAGAACATATTTTTTTATTCTGCTATAAATTTTTTTTCGTGTTTTATCTGCTATTACAAAAAATTATCCCATGTAATATTTGTCATTTTTTTTTGTATTGCATTTAGTTACATAAATACTCTTTAGTTTTACATGAATGGATGACTGTTGTGAAACGAATTTCCCACATTTGCTCTGTTGCTCTCCTAATTTCATTGATCAGTGAATGTCTAAATATATATGTAAATGTCAAGTCAAATTTCATTTGGTTTTATGTCACTCAATAGAGTGTATATTATATATTGCCCTTTAGCCCTAATTTGACAAGAATGTACAGTTTGTAGTAGATCCCAAATCACTTTGGACAGCTGTATCTGACATGATTCGAACCCATGAGTTGTTAAATAAAGGAAAGAGTGCTAACCATTCAACTGCCAACTCTGCCTATGTTATACAAATATGTTTTTTCCGCACTAAGCAGGCTTTTTATTTTTAATAAAAGCTGCATTTTTGCAAATAATTTTATTAAAATATAAAAAGTAATGCAAACATTTTAATATGCAAAAATTACAGTCAAAGTATCTATAGTAAATATAATTAAATTTTTTTTTCAATGTGAGTTTCATTTATTATTAGTTTGTTGTCCTGTGCCAGCTAGGCTGACAGTATGGGGTGTGCTGCTTCATGTTTTCAACTAAACCGTAATTTAGTATGGTGTGTCCGACTTCCTCGGTACACACATGCTAGAGGCACCCGTTTATAAGGTAGGCAACCATTCACCACCCATTTATGCAAGGAAAGGACCAAGACAGGAGAGAAAATACATCAATGCCTGAACCGGGATTCGAACCCAGAAACTTTCTATCTGCAGTCAGGCACGCTGATCACTAGATAGGGTGGGCAGCTATTGTTGGTTTAAATGAAGTTTTCAATTCTTATCTAATTATAACTGTCATACGAAACACATTAAAGCATTTCTGTAAATAAAATATAAAAATGTAATTTAATGGACACACACACACACACACATATATATATATATATATATATTAAATCAATGAATTTTTTGTTTTATTTATACAATTATTTTTTTTTTTTGCAGAAATCATCAAATTAAATGGTGTTCTTTTAATAAACTAAAAAGTGAAAGTAAAAAAAAAAAAAGTTATATTTATTATTTAAATTGTTGCAACTAAATTATTTTCAATATTAATAGATTAATCTATAATTTAATGTCAGTAATTAGATTATATAGCTAAGAACTATGTGAAAAATATGAATACATTATGTACATATATTGGTGGTATAAATAAAAACATACCACAAAATATACGTACATAATAGATTCATATTTTGACCCACTTCTTAACTAAATTAAATTTATTAGCCTATTTTATCAACTAGAATCAACAAAATATGAAAGTTTTTACCAGCAAAATAAAAAAAATGATTTTATAAAAAAAGACAAAATATCATTACTTTTCTTCATTATTGCATTAAAAAAAAATAAACAATTAAAATTTTTTTTTAAATGCAAAAGAAAAATAACATTTATGTGAGTTTCCCTATATTTAATATAACCAAGTATTTTAAAAGGCGTTTATATTTTTTTTGGGGGGGGGGAAAATGTAAGATTAATGAAAAGATAGAAATATTTCTCTTCTTTTCTAGTCTATCTTACAACACTTCAAATAACTAACCAATTCCTGAAAATTTGAATTTTTCTTAAGAATCAGAAATTTGATCAGCAATAAATATTTTCAATAAGTAATATTAATGAAAAGAGAAAGAAATGAAAGGTTCTGTTGGAGAATTATAGTATTTGTAATAATTTGTATGAAAAGCCATTTCAAATTTTTAGGAAGTATGATGATTTCTATTAAAGATACAAAATTGTTTACAATATAATTTACACAGAAAGTTATTTCCATAAGCTTCTAAACTGCTATTTCAATTTACTCACAACTTAAGCAGTTTTTTTAACGTTACCTCAATTATTCAACATAACATTTTAATTTGTAGATTAGCAAAATGTTTCTTATATGATTTTGAATCAATAGCTAAATCATAGACATAGAGCTTAATCTTATTCAAGAGCTTCTTAGAGAATTCAAAGATGGGCTCTTGAATCTAAACAAATTGTTTATAATCAATTTATACATTATTATTCGACCACCACGAGAAGGCGGTTGAGATCTGTCTCCGGTGGAAGGGTTCATTCTTTCAGAGGTTTGGACAGTAAAATGATTTCGCAGTTTAGGGTTAAAACAAATTCTTTGCCCGTTCTTCTCTTTGGCGAAGAACACGATTTTCCCCTCTTCAGTCTTTGCTTTCTACTTAGCTTAGAAGGTTGTATTCTCCGCGCTCTCTTGCTTTTTAGTATTTTTATTAAAACTGTTCTTTTCAGAACAACACATAATGTCTCTAAAAGGGAAAACATTGCGTTCTAAAGAACGTAACATCGTTAATAACGTGCGTATAATTTTTGAAAATGAAAAGTTCAAATGAAAAGAAAGAAGCAAAGTCTACTTCGCTTTCGATACCAATTCAGAAAGCACAGGAACGTACAGCGGCTGCTACTGGCGTTTCTTTTAGAACTGTCCAAAGAATTAAAAAGGAATCCAGGACTGATAGCAGGCTTTCAACTCCTGGGAAACAGCGTAATCGACCTGCAGAACGCAATGTAGTTTTGAACAATTTTGATTTGTGTGTCATTCGAAATACAGTAAATGAATTTTATGCGTCTAATAAAGTTCCATCCAAGGCATTTCCTCTTCTTCGGAAACTCCAAAAACTATATTTTCCCTTATATTAACATATATTATTTATGCGAAATCTGTATGAATTTTATTTTTAAAAATTTTGAGAATTCTTTGATGTTATCCTTTTTTATTTACTTGATATTATACATAAAATGTTTTGATAAAATATGTTATATAATCAAAATTCTTAAAAACTATTTAACTGATAGATTTTACTGAGCGATATATAAATATTTTATATTCCCTCAAATTATTTTAAATGATTCCATAGGTGCACAATATATTTCCTACTATAAACATATATGAATTAAAATAAATTCCACAACATTTTAAAATATTAGTATGTCGTAATATGATGACATATGTATCTTGAATAAAAAAAGGCTGTAAAAAGTTAATTTATTACTTACGGAGTTTCTTTTTTGCATAAAATGGACGTTCCTTACATGAAAACTGTCTTCATCTAGATTAACAACAAACATATTCTAGAAAATCTCACCCTTCCCCATTTTCTCAAAAATTATTACGATAACACAATGAAAATAAAAAAATTTTGGGCACATAAATTATTTATCTTTCGGGTCTACAGTTTTTGTTCCTGTTCTTGTGAACGAAATAAATTCTAAAATCTATCTAATAATGAAATTTTCATGACAAAATAAAAATATTTTCATTCTAAATGTTTTGTCTAACATAACTTAATATATGTATTTATATATTTCTATTCTGGTACTTGAATTCTTCGAAAAAGCATAACACATACATATTTTATTTTCATTCTACATCAAAAGGTGCAAATTAGCCAAATATGGTAACCTAGATTGAGGCGCTTTCTCCTCGTTTCCTTCTCCGTTCCCTAAATTATTGAAATAGACTTCTCTGATAACACGTGACTCTTACGTCACACCCGCCATCTCCTGGCGGTCGCACTATAAAGTAACCTTGATGTGTTACTTTGTTTACCTTAATGTGTACATTGATCATCATATTAAAAGAATATAATATAATCTGATGATTTTATTACATTCTTTTAATATGATCTTTTAATAAAATCATATTGATATTAATCATTGTAAATAGATTTTCATATTGAAAGAACATAATAAAAACAATCTAACAGAATATAATAAATTATATTCTTTTGATAATCAAAGTTCTTACAATAAATTCTTAAAATTATCTCTAAAAAATAATAATTCTGGAATTCAGTTTAAATTCTTTTAATAAATCATCAGAAACAATACCAATGTTTCTGGTGATTTAATCAGAAGTTTTTTAATAAAATGTGTAATATGGTATGGTTTCTGATGATTTACTAAAAGTATTTAAATTAAATCACAGAATTATTATTTTTTTAATGATGCAAGTAGAACATTTTAAGAATTTATCATAAGAACTTATAAGAAAGATTAATTATAAGTTTTACAATTAATTTTGCAAGATGAATTCTTCTTGGTAGAAAAATAACTAAATTACTCTTGTTAAAATTTTGGATTATTTTGCTAAGAATTACATACTACAGAACTTAAATATAAAGTCTAAAACAAATTTCTAAAATTTCATTTTGAAATTGAGAATTCAAATATGGCACAAATAAATTACAATTGATTAAAATTATATAAAAATAAATTTGAATTTAATTCATACATTAAAAACAATATTATACTAATGAACTTTCTAGCAAAATCCTAATAATTTTATAAAAATGGAAAATATAATTATTAATTACATAATAAATATAAATATTAACACACCAGGATGTGATAATTTAATGTGAGTAATATACAAGAAGCAAGAATATCAAATAGTAAATATCTTTTCACAGTTAAATGCTGTATTTCTCAAAGAATTACTTTCAGTATTGAGAAATAATAATAAATTATATATAAAAAATATTATAGAAATTTCAGAACACAAAAATGAATAAGTAATTGCATTATTTTGTCATGATGGTTATTTCTTGATTAGCTGTGAATTCAATGTAAGAAAGACGTATCATAAATTTGAAATCTAAATATATTGTATAAGTTCATCTAATATTTAAAAACTAATTATTTTAATAATTTACAGATAAAAATAACTTTTCTCAATGTGAAAACTTAGTAATCATAATATTTGACAATATTTTGTATAACAATAATTGTAATATGGAATATTTATATATGTACAATCCAATATATTATCAATAATTTGCTTCTATAATATTTTTATTAGAAGCAAATGCATAAAGTGGCATTATATTAAATTATTTTACAAAATTTGAAAAATAAATTATTTTGTTAAATTTTTCAAAACTAAATTTTTATAAAAAATTTATGCAAATTTTAAAAAACTTCAATAAAAATGTTTTTAGTAACTTTTACAATAAAATAAAAATTTTTTTTATAAAAAATAATTAAAAAAAATAAAAAATACTATCTTTAAAACATTTTTAAACTTTTACATTGAAAATATTTAACTTTCATATAAAAAATTATAAATATCTCAACATTTTTCAAGAAATTTTGGTTATCTTCTAATGATTTTTTTAAAAGAAAACAGTAAAAACATTTTCAGAAATAATACCAATTGGTAACACAAATATTAGTAGTTATATAAAAATGAGAACTTATATACATTTTATTATAGATTTTTGTACAACATAGGTAAAATTAAATTTCATTCAATGTTATGTTGAATAATCGCAAGTTTAAAAATTATACAATAAAACCTGAATCAACATATTGTAAAAAAATAGATAACTCGAATAAATCATTATAAAATTTTATAATACCTGCTATTAAAATATTATAAAAATAAATCCAGTAAATATAGTCATCAAACCATACCTGAAAATATTACCAGAAGACTAACAACAGGATGATCCCGTTTAAATTTAGCAGCTGCCCTCTTGGAATTTGTAATATAACAAAATAAACCAAATGCTGCTAGCATAGCCATGATACCACAAATCATCTTAGCAGGATGAATAAGTCTAAAGAATAAATGAAACACAAATATGTAACAATTTTTTTTATTCTTTTAAATTTTCTTCACTTACATATACTTACACACTTTTGCTCAATTGATGCAACTTTTTATTAGCAATAATAAAAAATCAAATTTAAATTTAAAATTATCAAGTAAATTAAAATCAATTCAGTTGATAATTTTTCTCTATTGATTTCAATATTTCATTTATATAAATTTTTTATAAACTAATATTTTATAGATTATTAATAATAATGTATTTAAAAAAAAAAATAAAATCAACATAATATTTTAATAAATAACCTACAATTTGATATAGCATTACATAATTTTATACCTTCCATTAGGTTTAAACAAAGAAACAGGCAATTTATCCAAAGTTTCTGATTTCAATAATGCTAAAAATCTACTAAAAAAAAGTGCATAAAAATAATAATAAAAATTTAAAAAAAAACCCAAAGAAAGATTTCATTTTATGTTCTTAAATATCTCTTTGGGGGGATATTCTTATGAGTATAAAGAACTAAACATTTCTCTCAGAAATAGCATTGCTAGCAGATTCTATTTTAGTTACTTGGTTAAATAAATTTTATATTATACAAACCAAACTTAAAAAAGCATAATTTTGACATAAAGTCTAATATAATGGAGCAAGTATTAAGGTTAAAAGAAAGTAAAAATATATGCAGTTTCTTTCTTCAGCAGGTTTCAAAAAAGTTATTTATTCCAATTTATACATGATAAATAAATTGAAGAGGATATATAAATAAGAAGGGAATAGCAGAATTTATAATAGGAAATGTGCAATGTCACTTATTTTCAATTTATTGTTAATGAGATTATAATTAGGAATATATTACACTTGGCATTTAAATTGTAGATGGAATTTTATTCTCATACTCTTAACAATACACGGTTGTTACAAATATTAAAATAATTGACTTTAGAACCTTTTCCTTAAAACTAAACTAAATACAGTGTTATAAAAACTGATGCACAAATGACATCCAAACTGAAAAGGATAAATAAATTTGTTCTAATTAACAATTTTCGTATGAGAAATTAAAATTAGTGAAAATAAATTTAAATATTATTTGAAATTATTTGTTATTTTAAGCAATATGTATGTCTAAAACTTAAATTTTTATATTTTAATTTTGGCATTGATTTTGTTTAATTTTATATAAATTAAATAAAATATTTTTCCCTGCTCATTATTTATTTTTTGACAAAAATTTGAAAACCAGTCGAAATTGGTCTTTTTAAAGGATTGAATTTGAAAATTGATTTTTCAAAAAGTAGGTTTTTGTATGGGACCAAAGATATCAACTCCCAGAGGAAGATCAATTGCTGCTATAACCGAGAGAAATTAAAAAACAGCCTCAACATATGGCATTTATTGCTACAACAACCATATCAAAACAACTTGACACTATTGTGTGCAGAAAACTATACAGTAATAAGCCGTAAATCTGAGTATTATAAGTTAGGATTCCACTAAATTGTATCTGAAGTAAAATTATCTTTACAAATCAGTTGAGAATAATTTTGTTATCAGATGAATAGCATGTAAAAGACTAGGGAACACAAACTACAAAGCCTGCTTCAGAAAATCACCCTTTCAAAATTTACTGTTGCAATGACTTTCATATCCAAAGAGAGTTAAGTATCTGGATGAAATTCTAGACTTCATTACAAGATTTGTCTTGCTTTCATTTTAAGAGACAACAGTGCATATTTCATAAAATTAGCAACATGTACTTCATCACAAAATAAAAGACTATTGAAAAATATACTTTAATATACATTTAATTTAAATATTGGTTTAAAATATTATATTTTTAAATAATTAATATTTTGATTCAAATTTTAAAAATAAGGTTTTAATGAGTACTACAAAATATTTTTACTTGGTAAAAAACTTACTTTCAAAATTTTAATTCATATTTATTCAAAATTTTTCTTTAAGAACTGTTGCAGTTAGATTTTTACACAAAAATTTAAAGTTAAATTATGACTACTTTTATTTTCTTAAAAAAATAAAAAATAGTTTAATGTAAAGCATAACACAATTAAAAAAATCATGTTATTAAAACTCACCCAACAATAAGAAAGACAATTACAGACATGAAAAAATAATTTGTTTGATAATAAAGTAAATTATTGCACACTCGATTGGACCATTTGTCTAAATCTTTGAAATTTGGTACTTGAAATCTTGCTGATTCCATTAAGAAATCACCCAGACTTCTCAACGGTGCAATTTCTACTTCACTCGACATGTCTGTAATTGTTTTAAAAGATTTTTTTATATTGCATCTGCAAGCATCTACTATAATAACAAAACTAATTCAGTTCTGTCAACTTCCAGGGAAAGCAAAGGGCGTTAAGTGAAATCGTTGCCAAACTGGAATGTTGTTTTTATTTTATTATTCTCCTTTTAATTAAAGCAAACATTGTATGGCTGCAGTTTTTTTTATTTAAAAATACATTTTAAAATTTATTTTTGTGATTTGTTTGATTTATGATATTTTTTAATTCCAATTTATATTAATAGAATTTAAAAAAGAATGATCACCGCAACTTTCATTTTCTCAGAATGGATCAAGTATATTGGGGAACTGGAAAAGAACGAGCAACGAAAACGAACGAACTCAAACGGAACAGATTATCGTAATCAGTGGTCGGTGTTTCTTTGTTTAGTGAAATCATTCACTACATTTGAGTCATTGTTAAACTAGGTCTTTTTCTAAACGATTACTTATTTGAAAAGTAATTTAAATATATTTTTACCGAAAAGAATAACGTCTTGTATCGAATAAACGGTAGTATGATTTATAAATATTATTTGTTTACTGAAATATCTTGAAGGCTTAATTTTATCTTTTGCTATCTGTTAAATAAGTTTTATTTTTTCATGACTAACATTAATTATCATGCTATATATATTAGAATTTTAACTGTGAAAATTCTTATAGTTATTTTCTAGCTCTTGTAAGGTTAAGTTTTCCTTTCAATTATACTTAAGATTTCCTTTCGATTTTATTTATTTTTCCTTAAAACAATTTCCGAAGAGTGGGGAAAATCCCTTACTGAAGATATTTGCATGATAAGTTTTTAAAGTAGCTACCTATTTATCCAAGCCCTTTTTGCGAATGAATTTTGAAAACTAATTTATTATCATTTTAAAATATTTCTTTACATAAATTTTTTTTTTTTTTTTTTGAAATACCAAAATACTTCTTTATCCAGAAAACTTATTCATTCGAATAAATTCCTTAAACTCCGATAATTGTTCTGTTATAAGTCTATGATAGTATAAAGCTAAATTTGTGGAATAAATCATGAGAATTTTCTGATAAGATTTTGATATAAGCTTTATTTTTCTATTAAAAGCTCCGTAATTTCTTCTTTAACAATAAATAAAGAATTCTAAGTATTTGAAAAATCTAGTTTTGCGTTATGAATTTTCTGTTGTTAAAAATTTTTTATAGATTTAATTAAAATACTTTTTTTTTAATGCTTAACAGTTTTGAAAAGAAGAGTTAAATTTGAAGCAGATTTTATTCTGCTCTTATTAATAGTTTCTATATTAAATAGGCTGTATATTTAAATTTAATTTCCAAGAAAATTGTATTCACCTAAAATTGTATTATGATAAATTTTCGATTCTCTCTATATGTGTTTTGTTGTATAACTCATTTGTTATGTGTTTTTAATGAAAGACAAACAGTGTCACATCTTATGTACACATAAATTCTCATTAACTTTTAATTTTTCTTTTTTTAAAACTTTGTGACCACACCCAATTTTATAAAATAAAATTTTTTTCCGCTTAATGTATATACTATGTAATATTAATCTTTTAATATACACTATGTATATTTGAACATAGGTTTTTGAATATGTGTAAGATTTGATTTTAATCTTAATGAATTTTTGCTAATTGGGAAACTGATACCATGTAGGTTTGGTGATATGATTGTTGGTAATAAACAGTTCTGAAGTTTCATACTGTATAGAATTAATCAGCAGTTTTAATAAAGACTATAAATTCCTAAAGAAATTCCTATTGATCATTTTCATGAATTATAATATTTATAAATAGAATATTAAATTCAAATTTATGCATATTTTTGAAAAAATGCTATTAAAATTTCTTTTAAATCAGAATATATTAAATTAATATTATTTTTGAAAGAATGTTATATTATCTATATTCAGAATAACGGTGTTGCCCTTTTAAACTTTCGGGTAATGCTATCACACTAAGCTGAACAGTTAGGCAACAAATGTAAGTCAGTGAAATAGTTCATATTTATCATTTTGATTAATCAAGTAGAAAACTATTCTTTAAAATTACATTTAATTTAAGATTATCATTAAAATGATATTGTATGAAAGATCTTCGACAATTTTAACCTATATAAGTTCATGAAATAATAAATATCTTAAGAAAATCATTTTATTGCTATGTAACATTATAAAAAAAAATTTTTTTTATATTTTTTAAAAATACAGGATTTTAAATTTCTTAATTTAAAAATTGATTTCAGCTTTTTTTTTAAGTAAATTTAAATTATCACTTCACTTTCAAAAGTAAGTATTAATTATGTCCTATGAAATGTGTCTTAAATACAATTCTTAGAATTGCAATTGAATTCAATGTAAATAACAAAAGCTGTTAAAGAAACTGTTTTGGTGCATGAAGTTCATAATTTTCCTATTATTTCAATAAGATGAAACATGATATGTATAGAAATCAATATAAAGTAAATAGTAATAGAAAGAAATATTGAGGTGGAAAGGACAGAGTGCACTTAGGTTTACTTAGGGGAGCTCATTATTTGTAAGAGAAGATGTTATTTTTTATCCTTATTGCTCGACTTGTGAGATTTCTGAAATGATCAACTAGGACAACAGAATGTTTTCCTCTCTATTCATCGCTGGTATTCAAAAGTACACACTCTTGGTGAGTTTTTATGGGGTAGTTTAAGTATTATAAATAAATCATTGCTGATTATAGGAGCCTAAACCAGGGTAATATAATTAATGACTAACATATAAATTTAAATATTTCTGATATATCAATATATAAGGTACTTAAATAGAAAGAAACACTTTGTATGAGGAATGAAAATTTGAGTAATATTTATATGCATTACCAAATTTTCCTGTATATAATCTGCGGATTATGTATTAAAAAAGTTATGAATTTCATTGTGCATATTATCTGCTGCTGCGGATAATCTAATAAAAAAATTATCAATAAATAACTTTACAAGAAAGTTTTGAAAGAAATACTGTTTATGTTTCATAAAATAAATAACAGCTGGTACCATGACACACCTGAGTTATTTAAACTATAATCGGCTTTGTCCAATTACATTCAAGAACAAATTCAATTCCTCGTAAAGATAACACAGTTGCATTTCGCTAGCGTCATTTTGCAAGGTGTCTTGATGCGAGTTGTTTCATTTTGAAAATATTCAAATTTGTGTACCGTCATATGGAAGTGAATACTTTTAAGTTACACAGCAGATTTAAAATTAAAAGCTATAGTGAAAGCAAATAAAAGTGGCGACAAGTGTGTTAAAGTGAACTGATAATCAAAGGACTTGCGGTATAAAAGAAAAATGTATAAAATATGCAGTCTGTAAAAAAAAATATCCATTTTTTCATGTAACAAAGCAAATATATATATATATATTTAAATATATATATATATATATATTTAAATATGTCTAAAATTGTTTTAAACTTATAAGTTAAATATTAAGTTTTACAAGAATCTTCTTGAAATTATTACTCTTGATCTAGTACTTTCATCTCAAGTTTATTTCACTTTGCGATGAGGTGGATCCAGAGAGATCTTTTTCATAACAAATGCTTTTTATTTCTGTACAAATTATTAATATTTTTAATCATACTGTGCATTTTTTTTTATTTGACGACACTAATATTATCAACACTATATATTTTAGACTATTCACCAAAAAAAAGATGTGGGAATTATATACAGGAAAATACAGTACTTATCATTGGCTTGGACTAAAAAATCTTTTTTGGTTTTAATCCTGTAAAAATCTGCACAAACTAATTTGTTAACCCTAGATTTCTTCATCAAGCCATTTTATCCATTACTATTTCAAGCCTAGATTTCTTCATCAGTAATGCATTGTTTATTAATGAAAATATTCTGTATTAGTGTTGATGTCCCAAGCAAGCAGATGGAAGCTGCTGTGGGATTATCCTTGAAGCAACCAAACAGTCAAAGCCATTTTTCTTCACTTGAAATAATCAAATCTTTGGTAATCTCTTATTTCCATAGTTCTCAAGTTGGTTATAAATAATCTTTATCCAACACAATTTCGCCATGGCCACAATTGTTGAGATTCAATGACCATATTACTTATTAGCAAAATCCTTTTATAGTTTTCACTTTTCATACAGTATAGCAGGGGTTGCCAAACTTTTGGGATTTGGGGTCTACTCCACCAATAGCAGAGCTAAATTAACATATTTAATTATTTTTGGTAACAAGAAAAAATGGTAAATTATGTAATTTTTCTAAAAAAAACTTAATATTTACAAAATAAGAATTTACTGACGAAAATAATCTAAGTATTGATTATTTTCGTCAGATTACTAAAACTGACCATCCTATTCACTTCATTTAGTTGAAATTTGGCACTGTATATCTGCGACAAGTTTATCATATTGTGGCTGGTACGAGCTTATTGAAAATGCATAAATACGAAATTAAATGTTCATCTGTTAAATGTGACCAATGTATGTTTTTTGTTCATGGTTGAAAAAGCAGGTTTGCAAAGATACCTTGATCTAAAGTATGGTTTCAAATGCTAAATCAATTGTAAATATTTGGAAACGTTTTTCCTCAGAAATTAATTTCCAAAATTCAGTATCGCTAAATGTGCTCTGGATTTAAGAAATTATTGCATCTTAATTTAATAACTTCTTCCATACCAAAAATACGATTGAATCGTCAAAATTTTGAAGCAGCATCTGCAGTCCATGTGTTATCCCTATATCTTATTAATTTATGAGGTCAATTCCCTTGTCTTGGATATTTTTCATGGTATAAAATCCCTTTTATTATCCTCTTCACTATGTACCATGGGGGATCTTATTCTCATTAGCCCTCATGTGTAAAAGTTGACTGTTAAGTGACAAAACAAACCTTTGGCTATAGGCTTAAGATTGTGATGTACTTAATATATAAGAAACACATTCAATAAATTATAATTAGTTAAGCTGTATTTGGCAACTAGAATGACTGCTTTTAGGAAGTTGTTTAATGTGCTAGATAATTAGAACGATCTGATGGAATTAACTTACTGTTGTTGTTGTAACTAATAAAAGTTATGTTTAATCTCTTGATTATCTGTCTTTAATAAACAACAAACGTTACAAAGATAAATATCTATTGTATTTTGTTGCCTTTTTAATGTATTTTATGTTTGAAACTCTTATGACAAAATCAAACCAACAGCTGTATGGTTTGGGGGTCTAGTTTTGGTTCAACTGTTTGTGGCCTTGCTTTCACATTTGTATAAATATTTTTGAAAATTTAGAATGTTTTCAGTCATAGATTTTCATTGAAGTTTCTTCTAGAGCAAAAAGTGAGCATACAGTAATACAATAATATTTTAATGTAAATTTTTACAGTTGATTTAAAAAAATTTAATTTAATTAATGTTTAATCTATATTGACTTCATACTTTCTTTCATCTGTTCATTTTCCATCATTTGCTTGACATTGAGTAGATTTAAAAAATCATATCAAGGTACTTAAATGCATTTCAAGTGTTTTTTAGGTGGGCTAGAAATTTTAAAATTTCTCAATATAATCTCCTATCTTAGTAATGGAACAATTTTTATAATGTGAGAGGGAGTATTACTATGAAGGTAGGCAAGATCTAAAAATTAAAAACAACAAAAGCAATTAATATCATATATTAGATAATAAATGTAATATACTTTGCAAATGGCAGAACAAATGAAAAGCAGATAAAATATTTAAACTTGTATCTCTAAATGTAGAAATAGAAAATAGTTTAGAAGAGATATTTTGGAACATTTCCCTATTCATTTATATGTTCTGCTAAGTTTAAAAAATTATGAAATTCTTTATTTTTTTTTACATTTAAAATTTTTATCTTAAATAAGAAAAACTATTTAAACAATTTAATGCCCAGTGTAATAATTTTATTCCTCAGTCTTTTTGTTTTTATTTAATAAAGATTTTCGTATGCATTAATTTTCAAGAATTACTATTCATTATTTCATTTTCAAAAACTGGTGTGAATAGCATATTCAAAAAATGTATACTGTACTAATAATTAATGGAAGTCTTTTTTATTTATTTTATAGATAAAGAAAATGGCCAATTTGAGTTTCATTCTATTTGGAGCCCTTTGCATTATTTTTGCATCTGAAGGTACAGCTTTTATTTGTTTAATTAATGTTTTTAATTTTCTAATACTTTTGATCTAAACTTCAAACTGAAGAAAATTTGGTAATTATGTGTAATGTATTGTACTTAATAATTAAATAAAATATTTTCCTATTTTTGCTTTATT
Source organism: Latrodectus geometricus (assembly GCA_026290005.1). Lineage (NCBI taxonomy): Eukaryota > Metazoa > Arthropoda > Arachnida > Araneae > Theridiidae > Latrodectus > Latrodectus geometricus. The sequence goes on from JAPDSC010027371.1 coordinate 124,698, forward strand.
AATTGGTAATAATCATTTATTTATGTGATTCTAATTGTATGGTTATATGCTATAGACACCAAAATCCTTTTTCTGTATGCTGAAGGCTAAGCTAAGGTAGATAAGTCAGTATCTTACCATTCAAATCAAAAAATTCAATTCCCATTACATCAATTAATTTTATTTAAATCAGTAAATTTGATTCCTATTACTGTTATAGATATCTGTAGTGACATAAAATCCACTAATTAAATTGCAATGGCAACTAAAAGCACCAAAAAATAGTAAGTTTGAATAACAAATGAAATAGATAAACAAGGGATTCATTTAGATAGTTATGCTACTGTGGCTGTATTCTTTATGCATTACAAAAATTATCTTAATGTACATCTTATCTGTACTTTTTGTCTGGATGTTCTGAACTGTATCATTATAGTTTATCATTTTGATTCTGTTTCATATATCATAGTTAGGTGGCGGGTGCAAAATAATGTGACAAAAGTTAGTTTTTGAGATAGAAATTTTAAGATCAGTTATTAACCAAAAATTACTTTTTTTAAAGCTATTAGGAATCATCATGAAACTAATTTTTATGAATGAATGGAAAATTAAAAGAATTTTTCGATAACCAAACAATGCATTTACTAATAATTAAATCAGTTTAATTTGTCAGTATCTATTTTTCTTGGTAAGTAAGATCAAATCATTTATTATGAATAACATTTTAAATGTATATTTCAAAGAAGAAAGAAGCTAAATATAGCATTCTGCTGCAATACAATTATTATGCAGTAATAATTTATTAACATGAAATTTCTTAAATATCAATGAATGAATAAAATATGTCATAGTCCAATATTATTTTTTCATATGTTCAGTGCTTCCTGCTTTAATGTTTAATATTAATGGATTAACTAAGAAAGCATGTTTACTAAAAACAAAGTAGTTTATATTCAGTCCATAGTGAACACGTATCTATTTACATTCATGTGTATTTTTGAAACAATTCTTCAAGATCAGCTGGCAGGCTCCCTGCAAAAGAATTTGAATTTGATATTGCACTTCCATAAAATTAAAATTCTTTTAAGTAGTTAAAATTTTTAATTCTTGTAAATTAGAGTTGGTTAAAATTAATTCTGGGATATATTACAATAAATGACTTGTGCAAATATTAATGAGAAGTTTAAGTTAGTTCAGTGACAAGTAAAGTTCCCTTAAAATTTGAAGGTCTTGGAATGTTGATGGAAAATGAAGGAAATTGAGATTTGTATATTAAATCATTTTCTTTAACCAAATAAGTTAGAGATTTTTTTTTTTAATAAAAAGTTGAAAATCAAAAAGTTTATATAAATCAATCCTGTATTAAGCATATAATGAACATTGTCTTAGTTAACATTTTTAATGATGGTATGGTATTGAATTTTTTATTTATAATTGTATTGTTATCTTAATAATAGTTTATAATATGCAAATGAATAGTTCGTTGAAATATTTGCTAACTTTTCTGATTTTTTGAAGATTTTGAATAGCAAATTGTGAATGTTTTACAGCATAATAAAATGAAGTTATAAATAAAAAGGTTTATTTTGAAAGATTCCATTTTAAATACACTATATAAGTTTTCATTATTGTTATTTATAACATTGACTTCATACAATTTTCATATAAAGAATTATTATCAGTGTTTATTATACTAAGCGATTATGTAATGAATGAGTGACTTTGGATTGGAATTTCATCTTCACAACAGAATTTATATAAAATATAATGATTTTAAATATTTAATACAATAATTAAATATTTAAGTTTAGATTTCTTATTTTAAATTTTAGTTAATGCAATGGATTGTAATGTTGGGGGAATAAGCATTACATGTCCTACTATTCTTGACAAAAAAGATGAAGTATTTTGCTGTGAAACCTCTGTAAATAATGTACACAGATGTTGTGATATTGAAGATTACATGAAGACAAAGTAAGTTAATTAACTTATTCTCACTAATTTTTAATATTATCTAATTTCCAATTTAATGATTTTTTCATTAATTTTAATTTATGTAAACGATTTATTATATGCAATAAAAATATAAAATAAGTAAACAAATTTTATAATCAGACATTTTTTGTTTATTTAGTGTTATAAAGTAAATATTCATAATAAAACATGAAAATATAATGTTGAAAATAACAAAGTGCTATATACAGTAAAAGTAAAAAAAAAAAAAAAAAAAAAAAAAAATATGTAATACTATTAAAGATTTTATTGTATAGTTTTCATTTGGAAAAAACGAAATCTTATAATAAAAAATCTCACATAGCAGAAAAAAATTAAAGTAATTGGAGGGATTTAAAAATTCAAATGTATTAGCAAAGTTATGAGTCCTTCATAAATAATACATGGGTGAAACACCCAGCTAGGTTTAGTTGTAGCAAAATAGCATAATTCCAAAACAACCTAAACTAGGTTTAGGTTTAAAGTAGGGTAGTTCCAAAGCAACCATAGATTTATTATATTATAACCCAAAAATAAAACCCTTGTTTGAAAAGATCAGTGGCTGAAGCAAAATTTAGCAGACATTTAACAGGGATATCCTGTGGCATTCAAAGTTAATTTAAATGCTTACCTAAGTTTTCATATCTATGTGCAGAAAAAGTTTCACATTCACAAAGAATATGTAATGAAATTTCCACCATATAATGACAACCCCCTACAATTAGGATCTTCTTATACTCCCATTATGGTGAGATGCCTCTTAAGTTGACAATGTCCTGTTAAAATCCCACTGCTCTTCTTAAACAGCTTCTATTGAAATGTAATAATTCCTTTTGCCCGACACCTAGCTATAAGAAACATTTATTGAGAATATAATTCATATGTCCTAAAGTTGCAAAATAATAACAAAGTAAAATCCAAATTCATTTGCTGTTAATGAATTTGAACTATTTTATTAGTGCTTCTGCTACCAATTTTATTGAAATTAGAGATGTTAAATTTTAAATTAAATTCACAATTGGAAAAAATTAATTTAAAAATTTAAGTTTGTGTTTTCAGATTTTGATTCTTTTAATTTCAAATATTATCCCATTATTAATAATTAAAATCCGATATCTAACATTGTAATAAGTTATTATCCACATTAGGAAATAACTGTAATATATTCATATACATGCATAATGAAAATACATTTTCAATAGAAATACACTTCATTGTGGAAAATAAGCCTTAGCTTGTTCATTCTTATGACTTTACTATTCTTATCCAGATAAAGCACTTTCTTCATTGTCACTTTCTTTGATGCCAGAATCAAATTTCTAAATTTTTGTTAGTTTCAGATTGTGTTTTTTGTTTTTACCCTGAATTAAATTCTATTAGCATAATATATTCCATCAATCAATTTCCCATTTTTTCCCCCATGATTGTTGCTCTGATAATAATGATACAAATAGTATTTGTTTTAAAAAAATAATTGTATTCCATTACTTAAAAGGGAGTTAATTATACCCATTTTACATTTGGCATACTTTCTGAGAAAATATGGTTCTTTTATTTCAAACAATCTTTTCTAAATGAATATTTAACCTTTTTAACATATATCTGGAATAAAATCAGCTAAAGTACTTAGAAGTGATTAACTTATATATTTCATACATTTCATACTATTCATCAGATAGAAATTTACCATTTTTATTCAGCTTTTTTATTTTTACTTTTTTTAAAACATTTAGAATAATATTGCTACAGTTAATAAAAAATTTAATTATTAATATTTACTTCCTTTAGCTCCATGAGTCAGATGTTAGTATGTCTATTTGAAGTTATTATTTTTTTAAAGATTAATATGCAAAGAAGTCTTGATTTAATTTAGGAATTATTTAATGTTCATGACTATTTTTATTGTTTGTAGTTGATTTTCTCTGAATCTTCTATGTGAACTAATCTTATTGATCCAAATAAAAATATCTGCATTTTTGTACATTGAAAAACTTTCTTTTGAAAATTCTTTAAGTAGTTAAAAGTTGTCAAAGTTGCTTCAATTTATGTGTTGAATTATGTTTTTATATAAAAATAAGTGTGTAAACACCAATTTTGTTATTGCCAAAATACTAAAAATCCTTGAAATAGATGAGTAATAAAAAAGAGAAATGTTGAGGTAAAAGGAGCATTCAAAAATATTCCTTTTTTATTTGAATTTCCTTAAAATAATGACTTTAATAATGTCACTTGAGAATTCCATTCATTTTTCCATATAGATCAGAATGACATTCTTAATGGCATACAACATATTGAATAATACTTCGTAATAGTTTCTCACTCTTTGATGCATTATTCATTTATATTTTTATTTTGGTAACATAATGATAATATACTCATTCTTACTTCTAGTACTGGCATGATTGTTGGTGTTGCTGTTGGAGCTTTAGTCATTCTTTTCATCGTTATTATTTGTTGCTGTTGCTTCTGCAGTTGTTGCTGTTTGGCCAAACGTAGAGTTCAACGAGGGAGAGTTCTCTATGGTTAGTTGCATCTATGTGTATTGGTTTAGGTAAAATTAATGTTTGTATTTATTTTATTCTTGCACATTATTTTTCTTTAATATGAATGATTATTAGATGCTACTACAAATATATTCAATTATTTAATATAATTAAATTTTATTTAAAAATATTTATTTAAATTTTAATATATGTGTATTATAATTCTTTTAATTGTGAATATTTGTATGTATATGTGTGTGATGTGTTTAAGAATACTAACATATAACCTTCAATAGCTAACACCAATGAATCAACTCTTAATTTAATTTATCCTAATTCTTTATTTATACAAGTAGTTATTTGATTTCATGTTTCACTTCTATTGACATAGTCAAATTTCTGTATTTATATACTGCAAGTGTTAAGAAAAGCTTTTAGGAACCATTTATAAAATCAATTTGTCAAGACAAAAAACATTCAAGCTTAAATACATGAACTTAATTCATATATTTCTTTTAATTTCACATAAATATTAAACATACTCTTAGAATATTTTATATCTGATTGAATAGTCTTATTGAAATAAGTGCATTATTCATCATTTATTAGAATTTTGTTTTTAAACATTTCTGCAGAAAATAAGGTTGAATTAATTCTTAAATTAGGAAATTTAGAGAATTTCCTTGTCACTTACACTTTTGTTTTGTACCAAATAATGCAGATGGTGAATGAAATAATCAGAATACATTATTATGTGTTTAAGATAGTTTTTACATACATGTAAATATTATTTGATGCATAAGTATAGTGATACAATTTGAAAATGTTTGATCAGTCTATTCCCTGTTTAATTTAGCAATGTTTTTAGTCCTAATAGAATCTTCTCTTTTTCAATCTTTGCCATGTTCTGTGCTTAAAGTCTGACGTTAACTGCTTTTCTACTGACTTACATGACTAAATACTTGAGTAAATTAATTTTTTTTTTCAAAACTTGTTATTTACTTAATGATTAGTACTATTATTTTTAACCTCAACCTTATTGTTATAAAATCACAAAAAATTAGTATAAATATTAACATTATTAAAAGTTAGAAATTGAAATAAATAGGAAACATTTTTTCTCGTGTGATTTCCATCATTAAATTTTGAATTGGCTTTTTTACAATAGAATTTATATGTTTAAAGAAATGTTTTTTTATTTATATAATTGTATATTTAAATAAATTCATTGACACTTTACGGGGGAGAAAAACAAAACATTCAGTTTATAGTACACAAATGATCAAATAACCATATCTTTTATAGAAAATAACAAAATGAAAAAATAATTGATTAGGAACTAAGTAGAGGAGTAAAATATTTTAGATTACTTACATTTTTAGCATTTATAGTTTTTTTTTTTATAATTTTGCAAGTTTAACTGCTTAGAGTAACTTCCTTGAAATAATACTTTCTCCCTTTTCTGTAGGTCCTAGTCTCTAATTATACTTTTGATTCTTTTTTGGAAATTAGGTGCGTAAATTTAGTATTTTCTCTGCTTATAGAATATTAGAAAAGTTTGCGTTTAATTTCTTTTCATATAAAATTATTTGATGTTGCTTTCAGTGTAACTAATCTGCTTGCATATTAATAAGTAGAATTTCACTAGCGATAGTTGTATCTTTTCAAAACAATTTATTTCTTTGAATCTTTATTATTTAAAAATTTTAAAAAAATAAAAGTGCAAGATTCAAAATAGTGTCTTCTATTTTTATGCGTACAGGTATATTCATGCATATGATGCTAACTTGAGTATTTTATTTTAAATACAATTGCTAATTTAATCCTTTTTAACTTGTATAATTTTCTGTAAAGTTTTACTGTTATTTTTTCTTAGAAACTATTTTCTTGTTAATTTTATCTGCTTTGAATATTATACGATACATAATTTTGTGGTTAATAAATTATTGCAACCTTCTATTAAATCTCTTTGATTAATTTATTTATTATAAAATAGTTCTAAATTAATATTATCTTTGATCTTAATTAAAATTGTATTTTGCTGATTTTATTTGAAAATGTTTAATGTGCCCTCTTCCTGTTGTCATTATTTGTGCACTCTTTATCAATGATATTCTGTTGTTCAGTGGAATTAAAGTTCACAAAATAAATTTATTTTGAAAATAATTTATAATAATGATTGCATAGGAAATACTTTGCCATTTGAAATGTTACTTTAACCTCAAGAAATTTTTATTTTTAGGTTTTAGATTCATTCAGAAAGCAAATCATTTTGGTATAAAATGTATAATATTTATTAGAAAAATGGAGAAAAAATTAATTATATAAAAAAAACTCCCATTATATCTCTTTACAATCACATGCATTTAAACAATTGTCACATTTGGTCATGAGCTTCAAAATTTCTATTTTCATGTAAACTGTAAATTTTCCTGTAAAAGTTTCTGTTATGCTACCTGTTCATTAACAAAAATTGTCTCAGTTGTTTTTAATTTTTCATCACTTTCAAAATCATTTATCTTTAAATAACTTTTTCTACTTGTGTCAATGGTCAGAATAGTTTTTGAAAGCTAGATTTCTTTTCAAAATCATGCTTTTTAAAGTCATATTAAATGTTGAGATATGCTTGGTTTACTACCTTAGTACCAAAAGTAAAAAGGAGGTATCAACCAATCTTTCTTAACTTGGGATTTTTTTTCTGAGAAAATTTCAAGGTAGATAAGTTCTTAGAAAAAAGTATTGGACTGCAATTCCATTGCAGGATCATCAGTCATTGTGTTACCAAAAAGTTCAGCATGGGAGGGAATCCATTGGATGTAAATGTCATATTAAAGAAAAATGTGCTTTAACTTGAGTAAGATAGTTCTTTGCTAGTCCCCAACTTGGATCCAATCATTTAGATGTTCCATGTAGCTGACTATTAGTAAGAATTAAAAGATTGTTATAATTATTTTTGTTCAAGATGGACTAAACCTACATTGATCGCTAGTAGCTAACTTTTGAAAGCAAATTTAAGTTACATTGACATATAGAAAATTTATTTTTTGGAGTTTCATTGTAGATGTCGCTACCTGCAAGATCTTGATTTTGCAGCCATCAAAAGTAATTTTAATGTCACATTTAATGATTTAAGATTTTCAGGATCTGAACTGATTTAGTAAGAACTCCTTGTAATGAAAGAAGCAGAAATATTGTAATGTGAACCCTGTAGAAATCTTTTGTTGGATTCAAAGCAGAATAAAGAGACTGATTCAACATTCAGAAAAAATATGCAATGTGATCAAATGCAGTATTTTGATGTGTTAGCCATAGCTGGAAAATTTGTTGTAATATTTGACAAATGATTTATTTTCTAATGTAGAGAGTTTGTAGGTCAGCTTCAAACAGAATTTACGAAGGGTACCTGTGTCTCAAACTTGTTAACTATTTCAGCAACCCTCAATTAAACTAGTTCTAGTCTTTTCAAGTTGGATTCTGAGGCGCAGCAGTGAATTGGAAAACCATATTCAAGTATAGGTCTGTTGATGTCTGATAAGTTCTAAAAGTTGTATCAGCTCCCCAGTCTCTACCAGGAATGTATTTAGAGATATGTGTTTTCTTGCCTTCAGAATAATATATTCTAAATGTTTATTGCTTGAAAATTTAGGATCTAAAATACCTAGAATGTATTTTGGATGTTTCTCATAGATAAGTTTGTGGTGGTCAAATGTCGAATCAGACTGGTAGTTGTACAAGTGTTCAATAGTAATAAAAAATGTTATAATTGATTTAACTAGATTAAAACCCACATATAAGGCCTGCTGCAATTATGAACAAAGTCTATTGTGAGTGATTGAGTTAAGATTAAATTTTGTAAATTTCCATCGGTACAAAGAAAGATCATGTGAACATACCAATATAAGTCCCAGGATTGATAGCCTACTCAGTGTTAGTTAAATAAATAAGAATAAATTTGGAATAGGAACTGTTCCCTGAAGAACAATTTGCCTTAAAGTGTTTTAATAAATTTAACCCTATATTCTCTGAAGATAGTACATGATCCAAGACAACATGTTTCTACAAATGTTAAAAGTATCATATAGCTTTATAATTAGTTTGTTTCCAGGATGTCAAAAAGCACTGAGAGGTCCAATAGAGTTGCCACGTATGATGACAGGTTTGATTTTGAGCATCTCTAATGGTTTGAACAAAATATGGAACTTGGTCTAAGTGATATTATGATATCTACAAAAACATTCTTTTACATAAATAAGAGTTATTCTTACTTAAAAAAAAAATTGGAGTCTAATTAAAATCATTTTCTCCAAAATCTTGCTTGTTAAACAGCAGTGCAGTAGATCTAAAATCTTCAGGGAAGCAATGATTCATATGTGGCTTTTTAAATGAGATAATTGTGCCCTCTTCCATTTTTGAGGAAGGCTTCTTTCATAAAATGTTAAAAATATCAAGGAGTTTTTCCTTCTTTATTCAACTAAGATTTTTAGGCACATAGCTAGAAAACCATTTAGGCCGGGAAACTTGCTGAGATCAATTAATGCCATTGCCCTGAGTAAATTCTACCAAGACAAAAGTCCAAAATGTCCAGATCAGAGCTGTGACAACCATGAGCAATATTTCTTTAATAAAAATAGATTTGTTCTTATTTGTGGAATAGCCTATCTATTGATAGTGGGCAGTAAGGCCATTCTCTGGGGATTTTTCTAGAGGAAACATCTTTCCATTGGAGTCTTATATTCAGTTCTATTCTTGATGTTTGTATTGTTCCTTGCTTATCCCTATTTTCTAATGTCCTAAATTTGTTGTTCTTGCATCAGTTTTGCAGCACATTTCACTTCCAGATCTTTTAGCATTTATTTTATTGATTTGAGATTTTGAGTTTTCTGCTAGATTAGTAATTTACAAAAGATATTTTCTTTTCTAAAAAAAGTCTCTAGAGTAGTAAAATTTCGCTTTCAGTAGGGTATATAATGCTTTACATTATTTCTAGGCAAAAATTCTTAACATGCTAAAAAATAATTTCCTAGGAACTTCCTGATTAATATTTAGATTATTCTTGAACAGCACTTGATTGAAATCTTTGTCCTGTCTTTAAGAAAAGGTTCAACTAACCCTTTTGAACTTTTAGAAGTTTTCTCCAAAATAAAGACATTTTGCTTTTTTTCTGAATTGTAAAAGAATTTGTAAATGGTTATACCAATATTTTCCAGTATGTACTGTCTAGGAGTAAAAAAGTTCGGAACTAGTTATAGTGATTTCCAAATCCTCAGAATCATCATAACTGAAGGAAAAGTGTGTATGTGTTCCATTGATTGAAACTCATAAATTCACTGTCATCCATCTGGGAGGATATTAGTACCTTTAACATTATCACTGCCACAGACCCAAAAGTTAGTTTTGCATCTTGTTATCTCAAGATAATAGAAATGAAATGTAACCAATGTAATTCCTCACTATCTAAAATAACAGAACAATATTTAATGTGAACTATAGCATGTTATTTGGTTAGAAAGTTTTAATATCTGTTTTGCATATTTTTAATTTCTAGGTTTTAGGTTCTTATCAGTAAGATTTCTAGATGTTCTCTTAATGAGATTTCCCTTAAAAATTGTTCTCATAAGTACATAGAAAAAAAAAGTTTTATATATATATTGCTTACAAAAATCTATATCTCTTTATGACAGTTAGAATTATTCTTTCTGATTTTGAGATAGGAATTTATTTTTATCTATTTTTTTTACACCATTTTTGACCATTCAAATTTCAGTTGCATTTCAAAAGCACTAATGTGAATAATAATGTAAAGTTCCATTTTAATATGCACTTATAATTAAATCAGCACTGAATGGATTTTAGCAATACAAACTGCCATGCTGTTTCTGAATTCCTGAAACCTTCATAAAATCTTTCCCTTGTTGCCTTATTTCCTCCTTAATATAATTATTTTTATAGAAATGTTTCAGCAAAAAGAACTTAAATTTCCTGTTGTTCACAATGAACAAGTTCTAGAGAAGACATGACATCTATCATAGAAGTGAATATATGGATCCATCCACTGATCATCTGTTAATTCAAGATGGTCAAATGTCTTTTCATAAAATTCTTCATTTTTCTGAAATTAAGAAAACAAAAAATCTTAAAAGTTTACATATCTTATGAAGCAGTTGATCTGTATATTCACTCATTTCATTTAGAAATTCTTCATATTGTTAATTATAAAGAACTCTAGTTATAATTGTATTGACAATTAGGGTGATCAATTCCGTAATTGTCAAGACTATTAATCTGCATTATTTATGTAAGATTTACTAATCGGATCTATTTTTTTTATCAAGTTAGTTTTGTTAAACATTAATCATGAATTTACCTATTGTCAAAGAGTTACAGATAGTAGTGCTGGCAACTGAATAATTGGTATTCCTATTTTCTGCATGCGGGTTCAATTCCACCCTGTACAGGCTGGTTTATAGTGATTTGGAATCTTTTGAAGCTGGGTTCCAAAGCAATTAATATTTTTCGTATGTTCTGCTTTCAGTATATTGAATCTATTTTTATTTTTCAGGCCCAGTAAGTGGTGCACAAGTAGTTGCTTCACCTCCTACCTATCAAGTAATTCATCCTCCTCCTTCAACTCAAGCATATAATCCACCACCTTATAATCCAAATTATGCTGACCAACTTCCCATGAATCCTCATTATAAGTAATTTCATTCATGATATAAAAGTAAATGGTTTTTCAACTATGCTTACTTTTATGTCATTGAAATTGTATTTTCTCCCTGTTCAATGCATCCTATTTTAATCATTACCTTTTAAACTTTTAAGAAATTTTGTTTCTTTTATGATATGTAAAAAACAGAAACTGTGCCTTATTCCTTTATAAAAATTGTGTGCCTTATTCACACATTTGAGCTCGAAATTTTTATGTGAACAAAATTATGCTTGTGTGTACCTTAAAACCTAATTTGTTGAAAAATTTTTTAAATTTTATTAGTGTTGTACAATTTTAAGAAATTTAAGTCTATTCACACATTTTTATGTAAGAAATATTTTTATTAATAGATTTAACCTCAAATGACTAATGTTTGCAGTATATATTTCACTCATTTCTTTTTGGACACTAATACTTTATATATACTTGATAAATTGTACATTCATCTTCCAAGTTCTCTGAAAAATGTGTTTTTTTGATATCTTAAAATGTAAGGTAATGTTTAATGATTAGCAGATATAATATTTAAATATTATGCAAGCAATTATAATAACAATTTTTTACTTTCTGGCTGATGAAATGTTGCAGTTGCAAAATTTATATAAGATCAAAATTTTGTATGAATTTAAGGGAGAAAATATTTACTATTGTATAAGAAATGTAGCTGTCTTATGAAATGATTCTTCATTGTTTAGAGAAGAAAAAACTTCATAATTTGGATCTGACTGTTGTGGATCTGTATGTCAAGACTTGTAATTTTTATTGAATTATAAACTTTTTTCTTTGCCAGTTAGTAATAAGCATCAGTATTTGCTAATTGGTGTTGTAAATATAAAAATTGTAACAGATAATGGAATGATTATTAATTTTTCCAGGTGATTTTGAATTTGATTAAATATTTTATACTCTTTTAAAATCATTAAAGAATTTTGTAATCAAATATTGGAAATTTTATTTATATTTACAAAAATCGGATTTACGTGATGCAATTTTTTTTTTAATTTTAAAATTAAATGTTTATTATATGTAAAAAAAATTGTTTCTTTTAATTAGTTCTAACAAATTTATATTGTGCCAAAGAATTTGTGCAAAAAATAAAATTGCTCACAAAACACAAAGAAAAATTTATACATTCCATTCTATTTTGTTTTGATGTATCTTTTATTATGTGTTCTTTTACAATTTGATAAATGTCAAATTGTAACTTTATTTTTATCATCAAAGTAGGTCATTAGCATTTACTATTGACTATGTTCGCCATTTTTGTATTTTCCCCTCTTTATTATGCAAATATTTGATTATAAATAAATCTTCTGAGAATAATTGCTTTCTATTTTACTTCTTTATCGTTAAATAAATTGAAATTAGAATTTAGTACACATAATGATTCTAGCAATCGAAGGTCAACTAACTTTTAAATGAAGTATCTGATTGTTTTTTTATTATCTTGAAAATTCTCAAGAGTAAATTTCATAATTCTTTATAAATTTAAATAATAAATAACATACAAAATATAAAAACATGATGCTGAGTACTGAAATAAGCAACAGTTAAAAAGTTTTTTTAAAATTTTTATTTGAGTATTAAGAAAAAGCATCTGATTACCTGATAAAATTAATAGTTTATAAATTTTGTATAGGTACTTATTTAAATATTTCTTTTTCTAAGTTCTTCCCATCACCACTGGTACTCTCTTCTCCCTGTGAAACAAACGGGAACATCTTAAAATTACAAAATAAAGTTTTGCACTTGTACAAAGGTAGAAGTTTTGTACTACAAAACTGAGAATATAACGAAACTTTGATATAATTCAGTAAGCTGTATTTATTTGACTTCATTTTTATCAAAAAGCATAAATTTATAATAAAATCTAGCAATATTATCAGGATTTCCATTAAAATACTGAAATAATAAAGCTTTTTAAAAGTTATTGATTAGAGTTGTTTGTAAATTAGTAATGAGGAATTAGAAATGCATATTTATGCAAATAGAAAATGATGTTAAGTTACAAGTAACTCATAATATTTGCATAGAATCATTTTCCTAAATCCAAAATTTTAAAATTTCATGTGTGTCTTTCCGTTTTTTAACTCATAAAATTTAAAAAGGTAAGCAGGGTCAATTCATACTTTTCAATTATTTCCATGGTGAGTATCACATGAAGAAACAAAAAGTTAATTTTATGGTACTTAGATTCACACATATTTTTTTATTATAAAAATTAGTGTTTTTCTGATGTTTAAATGTAAACATAGAGCAGATGTTTGTATTCAAATTTATGTTATATTTCAAATTTATCAAAACCTGCAAACAGAGGATATTCACACCTTTTTTGTAACAATATTAATTTTCTCCAAAAAAAAAAAAAAAAAAAATTTATTTAAAATGTAAATGTCATCAAATTGTTATAAGGCTTAATTATCATGCACTAGATTAAAAAAAATTCTTTGTTTTAAAATGTCGCTGGAAAATAAACCATGGATTGAAGTCTATATTTTTATGCTATCTAATGAGATATACTGTCATTCAGTTTTTTCAAAAAGATGTGAAAATCACGATTTTAATATTTGTATTCATAAAATAGATGACATAATTAATATGAAAAGAAACATTAAAGTTTCATTTGATTGGGAAAAAGGTAAAAAATACACTTAACAAATGTATGTATACCTCTTATTAGTTCTAAAGTCACATCTCTTGCTTTTAAAATAAATCTTGCTACCCAAACAACTATTAAAATTATTTGTTTGGTTCCAATGACATTGGATGGTCTTTGGAAGATTGTGAAGGAGTGAAATAAAATATTAGCTTGATGTTTTAAGAAAAATTACTTTTATCATAAAAATCAAGATATTATAGTTCACAGAAAGGGCTATCAGACTGAACATACTAGAAAATTAAATTTTATGTATTTAATTATATATCTTGGCAAAATTATGTGAACACTCTCTGTAGCTCTAATATATAAAAATAAATTTTTTATGAATAACAAACATTTAATATATAACAAGATCATTGGTATAAAAAATTTTATCAATATTTCGAGATGAGCTATTGCAAATGATTAGAACATAGGTATTTTTACAGCAAAGAGCGAATATAAAAATAAACACCTTGGGGGTGATGACGGGCATAAACAATTGATTTTGTTCTTGGTTTATGATTTCCTAAACTTTGGAGTGAACAACATAAAGAAATGAAGCATGCCAATTTGACGACTTAGTCGAGCTGCCAATAAAATGGTTTGGGTCTTTAGGTTCATTTCGTGGATACAAATCCCTTTTTGCCAAGAATGCTAATGATGGTCCGAATTCTGCAAATATTTGTAATTGAAAGAATATTTGGATGTAAATCAGATTAACTTTTTGAAAAAGATTGATTTTTTCCAACTTCATTGTCAATAATTAGATTTATAATTCAGAAAATCAAATTTAGAAATACAAATTATGTTGTCAAGAATAAAGTTAAAAAATTTAAGAGGAAAATTTGCTAGTAAAAATGTCTTAAGTTTATAGGAATTTTTCAGCAATGCACAAAATATTTGCTTTGGTCTTATTATAAATAAGCTCTTACAAGCAAGATGTTCAACAAACGTTATGTCTTATTCCCATCTATGCACCCTACAGCAAATTTAATCGCAGTCATTCATTCTATTTTCTGAAAAAAGTATTAATTCTAGGATTACCTGGGCAGTAATGTCATTTGAACAAATTTATTTTGATAATTTTTATTACAAATTTATGCGACCTGAAATAAATTTTCTTAGTTATTTTAAACTATTAAAATTATATTTATACAATTTTTAAAATTCTAAAAAATAGTAAAGTAATCTAAATAAACAATAAATATGTTTAAAATTTTGTAATTGATACTTCTAATAATTGAAAGGAAATTTATTAAAAATGAAATAATTCTTAATAAAAATTGAAATATATTTTCGTGAAATAATTCTGACATTTTAAAATAAAAAGTAAATAAAATGTATTCTAATTTTAAATTAAAGGTAAAAGTGCTTTCATTTTTATTTCCTTTGTAAAATGTATTACATATTTGATTTATATATATATAAGTATATATGAAAATGAAACTAATATCTCTGACATATCAAATAAAACAGAATTTTTCAAAATAAAACTTCTCATTTCTTATGGTTCAAAAATTCATGTGTTTCAAAGCAGCTATATCATACTTAAATATTATTAGATAAAATCTAATTAAATAAAATGACATTCATTCTTTCATAGTTGATTAAAATTGTCTTTCTTATATTTGGATGAATTACTCAAAAGAAGAGAAAACAAATAGCAAGAAAAGGAATTCCAGAGATTTTAATATACAAATTAATTAACTCATTGCATCTATTAAGATCTTATTGGTCAATTAAAATATATCACCTACACAAGCATTCGAAATCCACACGTGCGATTGAATTTAAGTAAATCATGTTTTCTCCTAGAGAATAAGACTATTTTCTGGAAGCTTCATAGGAAATGAAATAGGAATTTTTTCAGCATGAAATCAATATGAAGGAATTGCACTTAAAATAATACACGATTCAACTTTGGAAAATAATAAGAAAAATAGAATATTTTTTATACATTACTTTTAATAAAGTCAAAAACTTAAGATTAATTAATTAAATTTATATTTGACAAAAAAATATTGTAGACATGGGGG
This sequence comes from Latrodectus geometricus, assembly GCA_026290005.1. Classification (NCBI taxonomy): domain Eukaryota; kingdom Metazoa; phylum Arthropoda; class Arachnida; order Araneae; family Theridiidae; genus Latrodectus; species Latrodectus geometricus. The sequence goes on from JAPDSC010027371.1 coordinate 140,538, forward strand.
GGGGGAAATAAGAAAGTTCAGGTTTGTATTATATACATTATAAGAGGGAAATTAGTCATTTTCAGTAAAATTTGTTGTTAGATGCTGCCATCTCTTGACAACTAAGTCAATGATAAATCTAGAATTATAATAAGGTTGGCTACACACGTCCTGTTTTCTTTAAACGTTTTAAAATTTTCTTTTAGTTTCATTTTTTATTACATGAATTAAATTTTATTTGCGGCATTATCTAATATCGCAGTTAAGACATTGTTTAACATTTTATGTAGCATTATATCTGACTTCTTCCAAGTGAAATAAATCCGAAATCAAATGTAAGTGCGATAAATTTAAAAAAAATTCTGTAACTCTTCTGTTAACATTCAATATAGTTTAGAAAGAGAACGATAAATTTTCCCCTTTATTTGAAAGCTCGTATGAATCATTCCTTATATTTGAAACAAAAAAGTTAGTATTAAGAAAGAAATTTCTTAAATAAAATTTATTTTCCGAAAATGATAACCTTGACTTACCAAGTATTTAAAATTGAAATTAATGAAATTTGCAAATCTAGGTATTTATGGAAAAGCTTAAAGTAAACATGTTTTGGAATTGTGTTTAATGATTCTTAAATAGACTTGTGGATATATATCACACGCATTTATGACTTAAAACATCAATAACTCAATAAAATTGTTATTTTATTTATAACAATATAATACATAGGTGGCTATTAAAATGATGGGAACATCTGAAACTTATAAGGAATTGCTTACTAATATATGTAAAGAACCACCTCTGGTACGTAGTACAGCTTGAATTCACACCGAGGAATCGAATCATAGAAGTGCTTGCTTTTTAGAAACGTATCTTTTGTGCAGTGTGAAAGTTAACGAAGAGAGATGCCGAGAAAAGCTTGATTGTCAATGATTCTATAGTAGATTATAACAGTTCTGTTATATTGAGGTCGAAGAATTGTGCGTATAGCTTATTCCAATTCGCATATTCATCAAACAATGTTTGGACAAGTCTCATTGCATAAATCGGAAAGTTATACTGAAAATGTTTATGTCTGACAGAATACAAAATTTGCATCATAATATGATTTCGTTCGATGAACTTCTTCTGCATTGCTATACAATGATCCTTTCTTTCAGAATTATGATTGGAACTGCTGAAAATCATAACATGACCATATCATAGAAGAACAATCAACATGCTTGACAGTTAGAAGAAGACGATCATAAACATATGCTTTTGTTGGTGTCTTCCAAACGTGCGCCCATCCTTTTGTGGGAAAAAGTGGAAATGATGATTTTTTTGACTATATAGGACTCTCTTCCGTCTATCTATCGATGTGGTTTAATGGTTGCGAACTTGAACTAGAAGCTTAGAAACCGCATCTCTGTATAAATTTTCTGTTCATAAAGTTGACCTCTGACTGTAATTATTGATACTGGAGAATCTAGTTGCTGCTTGAACTTTGAAGTCACTTTAGCTATAGTAGTTTACATTTTATATATCAAAATTCCCGTTAAAATTTTTTTTTCTTTTTCACGCAGCTACTTCATATGCTCTCTATTTTGCTTTGCTGAAATTAACATCTCATTATCTCTTAACTTTAGAATCGTTAATAAACTTATATGTTCTATCACAGTTCTTTCAGCTTGTTGTGCTCCTATAATTTAACCTGTTTGTAAGCGTCTGACATTTTACTTTTGAAAAAAATCTAAAATTTATGCACTTTCACTGAAGTTACCTAATACTACATATTTTTATATTAAAAAAAAATTGCAGTTCTTGAATATTAAAATTTGTTTTGATAGATTATTACATACTAAGAATATTCTTAACACTAAACATACCGGGGATTTTTTTTATTCGGCAAAATTAATAGGAAAATGAGTCAAATGACCCCTTTCGGTAGTTTTAGTGTCAAATGCAACTTGTACTCACAAGTGTATCCATTATTTTGATAGCAACATGCATATCACTTAAATTATTGTTCTGTTGTAATTAAAATTTATGTAGCTTCCTGGTTATAAACATAAGTAATTAAAAATTGTATATTGTTATTTTCTTAAAACTTCCTTATATTATGCTATTTATGGATATAATTTTTTTTTACTATTATACAATATTTAATTATATTCTACTATAATCTTAAAAAGGTTTATCATGATTATTAAAACTTTTCACATTCTGTTTTCGTCATAATAAAAGTGCTATATTTTCAAGAATGGTATATATTTTATTTTAGATAGAATCAACAATTTAAAATTATTTTTTAGAAAGTTTCTTATTTTATTTTGAATAAAAGATTGAAATAACAATAAACGGATTTTTGAGAGCATTTCACATTACCGCTATTCAATTATAGTTAAACACAATTTATACTTACATCTCTTATGAATATTTTAAAAATGGTTCTTCTATTTGATTTACATTTGATTGAAGTTTTTTCTATTCAACCCTCTTTTAAAGCATAATTTCTTCCATTGCATGTGAAACTTCAACTTAAGAGATTAAACAATGTATTCAAATCACAAAACATTTTATTATGAAAGAGATATTCAGTTTTATTTAACAATACATATTTAGGTAACTATTAGAATTATTCCAGTAATTCAAAAAATAGTTAATTTACACATTCTTAACTTTGAGCTTTCCTTATTCCAGTATATTTTATGCTTAATCGGACTTCTTAGAATGGTTTTTCTTTTCTTTTCAAATAACACAGGTATGAAATACTAATAAAAAAATAGCATTGCCGTACAGTGCTGATATTCTGAGGTATTTACTGCCAAAGGTATTACAATACTGAAAAAGAACTTTCCCAGAATTTTTTATTTGTTCCACACACTTTTAAATGCAGAAGCTTGAAAATGAAAATTCTTGCGTATGACTAAAAGTTGATAAGTTCGTTCAAGTTTGCTTATTTGTTTATTTTAATAATTTTAAAAGTTTTATAAAATTTTATTTAAAAAAATTTTATTTTTAAAATTAAATAGCAGTTTTATTTAAAAAAGTTATTTTTATTAAAGTATATCATCTTTTTAAAATGTATTCTTGTTGTAAAATTTTATACTTGATTAATTGGAAAGAAAATTGTGTAAGACCAAAAGACCATTTTAGATTAGAAAAAGTATTTTGAAGATGGAAACAAGATATTTACTCTCCGGCTAAGACGATGAATACAATTTGTTTTATGCACCGAATTAGCAATCATATCAGACTTTTTGAATATTAAAACAAATTTAAGTACTTCATTTTATAAAAGTCCACAAAAAAGTACGAAATCCATTTCGATAATATTTGTCTAAATTACATAACAAAAATATAAAGGAAAAAATAATTTGCTTTTATTTTTAAATAATGCGTTGCTTTTTGCAAAAATAAAATTAGCATTATGTAGAATAAAGTAACTACTTACCAAATAAGCATGTTTTTTGGAAGGCTAATTAAATAGCATTTTCTATTAATATGGAGTTTGATAATATGGGTCAATGACCGATATGGTTATTACAAAATATTTAACAAAAATTTTTAATATGCTTTGTTAATAGATTAAATTTCAATTTATAAACAATTTCTTTAGCTTTTAACTACAAATTTTTACATAAGCAGTATAAAAATCATAACATATGAAAAAACTTAACGATATCAATGATTAATATAGATTTATTAAATCATGCATTTGCGAAAATAGATAATCTCAAATTATACTGATAAATTAGTGGTTAATAAAGTATTTAAAATAAACTTGTCATATATATAAAAGAGAATTTCTGAATAAAAACGATTTTTAAACGGTATTGCTGATCAAAAATACGATTGATAAATGATATAAAATTCTTTTCTTACAGAAATAATTCATTAACTTGAACTATGGCTATCAATCGTATTGTTAAGATAAAAGAATTGCGATTGTACATTACTGGCGAAGCACACTAGTGTACTATAGCTCTGTGGATGGTTTGAAGTTATTTTCTCTGAAAACATTTCCAGTCCAGATATTAGGTTGGGGAAAAAGAAATCCATTATTTTTTCGTTTCTGTAGTGATTGAAATCTCGTGAGGTATCTATCAAACAATATCAGATTTATGCTCGTTGGAAAGGTGACATTTGACACTAAAATATCCTCTTGCGGTTTTTTGTTTGATTAATTCAGTTACGAGTACAAGGTTTTAAAAATGGAAGACAACAAACAGAAAATTCGATACATTTTCGTTTTTCTCTTGTAACGGAAAAAAAAAAAAAAAAAAGAAAAGCCGGGGGGCTAAAATTTTGAAAGGTGTTTATCGTCCTATATAAGAAAGGTGTTTATCGTCCTATGTAACAACCAGTTACGTACAATTTTTGTTTCGTCGATTCCGTTCGGGTATTTTTGATGTTAGAGATGCACCTCGCATGTGGATACAGCATCGTCGAAAATGTCTATAAAATATCAAAAATGATCGAAGTTAACCGCATGTCATCAGTCGTAACGCGCAAGACCTAAAAATCTACATGAAAGCTGTTTTAAACCTTTTTACAAAGTGAATCCAAAAGAAGTTACATAAAGTTCACGTAAAAATAATGGATTTCTTTTTCCCCAACCTAATATTTATTGTATCTTATAAAAGTAAGAAATTAGTGTCCTATTTCACTCAAAATGTCACTATTTATTCTTGTTAGTAGAATACTGTAGACCGTGAAATCCAGCAGCTTCAATTGAATTAATGTTTACATATATATATTTATAGGTGAAAAGATTAAACTAGTTGTAGACACCTTTTATGTCATTTGGAGTTAAATAATAGATTGCTTATTGTGGATGATGTTTTAGAAAATTCAAATAAAAAAAAATTAAAAGTAATCTTTACTTAACCAACTTTTCTTCGTTATTTCTTATTATTAGAAGATTTATTTAAACAAGCTCAGCATCTCATGACACCATTTGAAGCTATTATTTTACGTGCATGTCCATAAATTAAAAATAATGCCGGAACTGGCAATTAAAGGGAAAGAATCAAAACAAACGTGATTTATTCATAAGGACCATATATTAAATAAAGGAGAAAGAGCAAAAAAAGATGTTGTATGTTTATACCAGGCTTTCAAACCGCGATTATTGCATCCTGGAGAACTATCGCTTGTACAACAATTGAACAGTACGTTGTTCGTATGATGATTAATGCATCGTACATCTCTCATACGAAGAAATGCAGTCAATGCAACGCTGAAACATGCTGAGGATCACATTATCCACTTGCACTTGATGCAGAGAACTCCACTCAGCAAGCAAGTAATGTTCTTTGAATGTTCGGTGCAGATGTAGGAGGTAGTTGACGGGCTGCAATTCGTTGGCCAAGCTTATCTACTCATGCTTTATCAGATTCTACACATTCATACGAGAGATATCCTTCAGTTGAAGCAGTCGTTGACAATGTTTGAAGGGGTGTAGTCATCCATAAACATAAATTCAGCAACCCTAAAAAACAGATGTATTGTTTAAAAATGTTGACCTGATAAATTTAGCTTGTCATGGTTCTAATCTGAACATGCATATTTGTTCTTGAGTTCAGTATAATGCCTTATCAAACAAGTTCTTCTGCATCAACGTTACGTAGGCTTTTAGTGATGTAGTTTTGGTGATGCAGGGTACCTGGCGTTCTCCATATGAGCATCTAACATGAATTAGTCTGCAAGCTAAACCTTGACTCATCATAATGCAAGTCCACTGTGATGGTGTTCATGTTACATGTTTTCTACTCCATCCACTGACAGCAGTGAGTTACCGTGAGTGGAACCTTGCCAATATTTAGATCATACTGTCCCAAATGTTTGTCCTGGTTCGGCTTGAAAGAGTTGTACTTGTGGCTGACGATAACTGAAAAGATAGTGCTGCTGCGCTCTGTTTGTTTCTTTTGACGGTTATTTGGCGTTATCTCTATGGGGCGACATGTACTGTAATGTCTACTGATGTTTCCATCATCTTGAAATAGTTGCCAGTTTAGAGCTGAGACTGGGCTATTCCGACCAATGTACTTCGAGTTTCTAGGCTACTGCCATCTGCGTACGCTTGCATTTTAGGCGGCCAATAGTTCTACCACATGAAGCATCATCCACATGTGACCTGTGTTATACCTGTGTGGTAGTGGTACTGAGCGGTTGTGAACATCTTTCTTTCTTTCCACCGGTCCTTATATACTCCTCGCTTACGTTCTCGTTAGTGAGGCGTACACTCGGCTTTATCAAGTGCTTTCTTATAATAAGCATGCAATGCTTGACCATATGTGTGATATCTCTGTATATGCGGCATTTTTTCTTTCACCTTCAATTACCATGTTCTGCTGGATTATCTTTAATTTATGGACATATATGTAAACTAATTACTGAGCTAAAGTAGGCTTTAAGCTTGATGTTTTCTAATAATGATATTTTCGATAAAAATTAAAGTAATCAAATTAAACCAGTCAGTATTCAGTTTTGGACCCGGGTTTTTATTAATGTGCAAAATAGAAGAATATTCTTCTAGAATGAGTTTTACAAAAAGTTTACTTCAGAAATAGGTATATCTTAATTTTAAAAGGATTTTATGCATTGTTTTGGCGTTAGGATGGTTGTTATAAAATTTCACATTAGAATTAAATAGGCCTAATGGACTTTAAAAATAGGAAATATTTACTCTTGTAATGATACATTTTTTGGCTTAAGAAAGCAATTGAAACTCGTAAAACTATTTTCGGTAGTACTTAAGTTTAAAAATATGTAAAATAACAAAAGAAGCAAATCAAACTAATAAATTGAACAAAATAAAAGAAACAAATTAAACAATGGAGGAAAATTGGATATGGAGGAGAATAGTATATATTCAACATGTAATTACATTAGCATAATCATAGTAATAGTATATTAAACTGGCATTAAAACAGTATCAACAACATATAACAGCCAGACAGTAAAAAAATACCTATATTAACTTGAGGATAGTTTATTTAGTAAGAACATAGCAAAAAGAAAAAAAATAAGATAATCACTGAGTAATATTCTTTATTCTTAGATAATACTTTCTTAAAAGTTCTGCAGTTATTATTCATTTGGAAATATTCGATCTGAACTACAGACATTAAAACTCTTACTCTTCTTCATCGTTTAATAAAACCATCAGTGTTGTTGTGCAGCTAGAATTTCTCTTATTTTTCATCACGTTGGTCTGCATTCAAATCCTTAAGGCTTGGGTGTTGGCTCGTATTGTATTTATTCCAATCTCATTTAAAAGAGTTAAAGATAATTTCCTTAAGATTTTAATCAAAACAGATTCATTATAGCCATTTGTACACCTATTATGTAGAACAAAACTATTTTGAAGAAGTATAAATCATAGTTTACCATTACAGGGGATACACTCTTGTGTAAAGTGAAGATTTTATTTTCAAAATTGATTATCCTGCTTTAAAATTCTCTTTAAAAATGATTTGATAGAAAAAAGTATTATTAAATCTATATATATATATATTTAATGGAAAATAAAATATTCATTCATATATATATATATATATAGTGGAAAATAAAATATTTATTATTTATACATAAGTAGGATTAAAAAACGTTTTTATCCTATATGTTATATAATAAAAGCATTATATAAATTACTTCAATGTAAAACGTGCACAGTTCCAATTATTGATGAGCGTAACAAACTCACCTCAATTGTCATAAATTCATGCAAGGTTATGTCATTGTTATAAAAAAAATAACCAAACTTCTATAAATTTGTATCATGAAAGTTTGGAAAACAAAATAAGAAAAAACAAAACAAATGATTATGAACTCTGTAAAATTAATCGAATATCCAAGAAAAATATAAAAACTATATATAAAATATGTTTATGTATTCAAACTGTGAAAGAGTATTGCACATTTTTATCTTGTATATCATTGCTATTTTTAATTTTAAAATATAAAATTTAATTTGTCTGACAATAAAATCTGCAGAAGTTAATAAGATCATATAATTAATATATTTACAAAAAACAAGGTTTTTCTAGATTTTCTTTTTTAAAAATGGTTCGCTTTATTTTAGGAAACCAAGGAAGAACAATTTCGAGGACATGATGAACAAATGACCTTTGAACACAAATTGTAAAGCTGACAGAGAAACTCGTTTGTCTTTGTATATCGCTTGTATTTTTCTTTTTGTTGGCGACAAAAATAGTCGAAAAATATCCCAGTTGTCAACTGGAAAAAAAAAAAAAATAGAATGCTTCAAAGCAATATTTTTCTTTTCTATGCTACAACTGTATAAAATTCTTGCCACAATTTTAAAGCAAAAATAACATTTAACAACATTATTTAAAAGCTTTTAAGTTATTCTATCTTGACATTATAATACTCATGCGATGATCTATTTACTTATTTTATATTTGATAAATGCTTTATTTGGTATGTTCATTAACATTGATATGATTAAAATAAACGTTAATATATAAATTTTTTAGCTCCTAATTTCCTAGGCTTGAAATTTCGAATTTGATGAGAATTTTATTATTTAGTCTTATATATGAGTAATGAACACACAGTTTTTATGTTCGTCGACATGTAATATCATTACTATTGTATTTAGATCAAAGGAAGAAAAGGTGAAGTGGTAAAAGAAATGGGCAAAAATGATCGAAGTAGTGTTGAATATACAATCTCCGAAGTCACTTTGAATGCTATATAAAATGATTAAATGAGTGAAGTACTGACGAATCCACTGTGTCGTAGATCTCGTTTTGAGCATTTCCTTTGGAACACGAAATAAAATGTTAAAAATAACCAACGTAATTTCATATCTGGAGTCTCTTCCTATACTTTTAACTTCCAATGGCTGGCAACATGTAAACAGACAAAAATACAGAATAAAATAGAGAAGACAAAAAATACAAAGCAGGAGAATCTTCTCAATATTGGTCGCAAAGGCATGATGGTGAGAGCAATTCATGTCTGCAAATGTCTATATCTTGGTGTGAACTGGGACAATTGAGACTGCAGAAATTTCAACCGGTAGAGATGTTTGAACGGGCAGTCATGGTCAGTTAAGAGTCTAACATAGCCACGGATTCGGTCCTAAGTGATACTGATATAAAACTGTGGTTCACAAGCCACAATTTATTATTATTTCTAGATTTCAAGCATCTCCAAAAAAACATCCCTTGATTTCTTTTTAACTTATAGCTATATTGCATTAAATGAAACTAGTTTGTCGGATATTTGGATAATTGCTAATCTTTTTTTTTGCCAGATTGTCTGCAAGCTCATTTCCTTTAATTCCGCAATGTGTTGCGATCCACTGCAATACCGCTTTTGTCTTCTGCAATAGCAAATCATTTTCTAAACTGCGGCATTCAGATTTTCTCTTCCAGTATTTTTTTATAATTCTGGTGTACTGTCTTCAAAAGAATAGAAATAGAGTTAAATCCAGTCTTGGAACTTATTGAAAGGATAAAATTACCAAACTGAACTTAAATGTGAATGACATCCAGTCTTCGAAATTCGGGATACCATTCATAACTAAGTTAATATCAGTCTACCAGTTTATAGTTAGAAGGAAGAAAATAAAATATCCAAAATCAGCATTCAAATGAATTCGTTGTATTTCTATGAACGAAATTTAAATACATTTTCAGATGTTTAGATTGTTACAAGCCTTTATCAAATCCAAAATGAACCAAATAGAATTCTGTATAGTACAATGCACAAATAGTATACAAATAGAATGAAAAAAAAAAATTGGAAATTTCTAAATACAAGTATATTTTATAAAAATCATTATTTTTAAAATTTTTATGCTCATTGTAATAGATTTTATGTATTATGTTCATGCTAATGCATTGATAAATAGTTCTTTCAAAACACATTTCACATAATTTTCTATTTCATTTAAATAACTGTTTATTTGTAGATTACACTGGTCAACAGTGGTTTTGGTGCCAAAGATTTTGGAGGTGATTTTATATGAATTCGATGCGCTGAATCCAAATATGCCATTAATTTTTGCCTATCAGCTCGAATTTTTAAGATATCAACATTTTAATGAATCATGCATTACACTATTTTAAAAGAAAAAACATGGTTTAAACAAACAAATTAAACAGGGAATTTTTATTATATTACATAGATATTGTTTATTAAATACAAAAGAAAACAGAAAAAGTCATGATTTAAACAAATTATCACTGAACATTTCAGAAATTTCTTTTGCGTTACATTCTTGAATGTATTTTGGAACAATCCCGTTTTAAAGTCCAGCAGTAATCTGCCATCATGTGAGTATCCCATCTTCCTTGATAGCGATCCTCCATACATTTTATATCTTGGTGAAATCTTTCACCTTGCTCCTCACTAATGTCTCCTAAATTATCAGGAAAACGGTGTGGTGGCTATGTAAATAGTGCACCTTAATGCTCATGCTACACCCAAGGGATCTGAAATTATTCAGCATTTCATTGACTAATTCAACATAGTTTTCAGCTTTGTGTTTACCCAGAAAATTTTGGACAACTGAAACAAATGAATTCATGGCTTTTTGTTCCCAGAGGCACAAGAAACAAGGATATTTTGTGTGGCCACTTTGCTGTCCAAGGAGAAAGTTTACCATTTTTAAGTCTACACAAATCACCCATTGGTGTTCACGATACTTTATTTTTTCCAAGACCAAAGCTATGGTGTCATATTGCTCTTTCATTTTCATTGAGTGAGCATTTGGTATTGAGCCATATTTGTTCCCATTATGTAGAAGAACACATTTCAAACTTCGCTTTGAGCTGTCAATAAATAGGCGCCAATCATTTGGAAAATATTCAGGAAGACCCATTTTTACCAGGAGTTCTCATGACAAAATACAAGATTTTGTTCTTCAGAGCAAAAAGGTAGCAGATCTTTCTCCCTTGTGCGATAGAATGTAATTTTCGTTCCTGGTTCAAGTAAATTTTTTCCTTCAACCTGGAAGCCAGTAATTCAGAAGCTTCTTTCGACAGATTGAGATCTCTAGTGAGGTCATTTAACTCACCTTGGTTGAAACATTGAAGAATTGATGATATCGTTTCAAAATCGCTGTCACCTTCAGTAGTATTAGAATTCTGATCAGAGAGACAATAAGCGTCCTCACAGAGTTCTGGTAGCTGGTGAAAAGTTGGAATTGGCACTTCTTCTGAGTGAGGGATAGGGCGTCTTGCAGAGACTAAATCTGGAAAAGTCCACTTATTACGGTTCTTTCGATTGATTCCAGTAATATTTACTAGGCAGAAATAACAGTCATCAAAGTGATTTTTTGGTTCTCTCCAAACCATTGGTACACCGAATTTCAGGCTTTTCCTTTTACCGGTAGTCCACTGTCGTAAATGTTCTGTACAAGTTTTACAGACAATATGTGGTGCTCAGGTTTTATCCTGATCACCAAGTTTAACACCAAAATATCCAAGATAAGCCCTCTTTACAAAGTCACTAATAGATTTTCTGTTTTCCAGTAGCGTGTTTTCTCCGCATATGTAGCAAAAAATATCAGGATGATGTACACAGCTTCTTCTACTTGAACTCATTTTATTTCTATTCAACAACACAAATACTTAGATTTACTTTTTAACAACTCGTTACTAAAGAGAAATTTCATATGACGCTAACCTCTATCTATCTGCATCGCCGGAATTCACGAACTATTCTCAACTCTCAACTGCGGTTGAAGCTTTGAAGGTCACTTCAGATAGTGGACAGACATCTCCATCTATCGGATTTCTATGGAACTAACTGGATAGCACTAATAAGTAGGATTCAATCCCATTTATTAAGAATTTGTCAACTAATCAGTTATATATCTCATATTGTTTGTCTTCTTTTTATAATAAATGAATTAAAATAATAATTTTTAAAAATAATAATTAGTTATTTCCTAAATATTATTATTTTAAATTCAATTGGTTACAAAAGAAGACTGACAATAGGGCAAATATACAAGAATCTTTCCCTATATAAATTTTACAGCACTCGTACTTGAAAGTACTAAATAGAAAAAAAGCATTGATAGATAAGTGAATTTATCTAAAAATCTAGAGCTAATACAGAAAAACTGCTTTCATATTTAGATTTAGCAATAAAAATATAGTTAAAATCTGCTCTAAAATCCTAGGCACCAAAAAAAAAAATTTTTTTTGTAGGCCTGTGTTATTTTTGGATCTGTATATACATCAAAATATGAAAATTTTGTATTATCATTCATAATATTTATGATTTAATTAAAATAATAATTATAGTTATTGTAATCATTAATTTTAAAATTCTTTTCACATATTATACATTTTACTAATTTACTAATTTTAATTAATTTCAGAAACTGTTTAATTCATAATTCTCTGTCAAATTTTCTATATAAAATCTTTTCATTAACATAGTATAAGAAAGTTTATTATATTTGTAGGGGTTTAACTTTCAATAAAACATATCATACTTTTTTAGCGCATTTATATTTTTTATATTAATTCATTCAACGATATTCTAAGCGTCTTGAATTTTCCTAAACATCCGAAAATAATTTCTATCATATGTGCGTAATTATTGTGTTATCAGTAAATTATATTTGAATAATAACCCATTTACAATTATTATTATTACATGAACTATTGTTATCCTATTACAATTAATATTACTATTATAATGATATATACAAGGTAGCCAAAATAAAAAAGAGGTGCTATGTCTGGTCACTCAATAAAACATGGTTTTTTTTTTTTAATTTGACCATTATGTATTTACCATGTAGTTTTTAGTAAGTATTACAATAATACTAGCTATATTTCCCGGATATATTCTTTCATCAAAAATTATTCTTCTAAATATTTTAATTAGAATATTCAAATAATTTCAAACTATTACTGAAGTGACAAACTTCTAAAAGAATATTCCACGTATCTCCTATAAAAGGTACTTTTGAACATTTTTTTTTATAAATAAATTTGAATTTTTGAAAGATTTTGATTTTAAACCCGAAATTCACGCAAAAAATAGGAAATAAAAGATGTTGAATTGGATCTTCAATTTATTCAAATTAATTATTGATTTTTTTTCAAATTTACTTACTTATAATGAAATTATGAGAACTCCAGCAAAACTAGCTGCAACAATATCTTTTCACATAAATAAACAAACAATATAAAAAAGAAATTATTAAATTAAAAATTATGTTAGACTAATACAATAATAAAAAGAGATTTGGAAAAAAAATCGAGAAACCTTCAAAATGAAATGAGTATTGAAAAGTTTATAAAAAAAACTTGATAAATATTTGCTAGATTAACTTTAAAAATAAGATATTTTTTAAAAAAAAAAACAGAAATTAAAAATTGTTCAAAATGCAGTTCATGAAATCATTTTATTTGAATTTGATAAATATGAATAAACATAAGATGTAAAAGTGCTATATAATGTGAATATTGTTTTGATATTAAATACCCATAGCATATTTTTGTATGAGGACCAACGAATTTAATGAATAATTTGAAAAACATATTTTAGGAAATATATAAGAAAATTGTAAAATTAAAGTAAAAATTAATCCAAAATCGTGGTCATTTAAAAGTCAAAACAAAAGAGTTAAGAACTTAATAATGACTGAAAAAAATTAAATTAGGCGTCTTAAAACTAGCAAAGAAACTTTTTAATCTTACAGCTATAGACTAACAAGGATAGAAATTAGAAAAACTATGATGCTGAAAAACATTTTAACTGAATAGCTTGAATTTGTTAACTGTGAAGAATTGTAATAGTATCTATAGTTGTTATTTTACTTGATATTCTTTTAAGAGAGGAAGTTGTAATTAATGATTATATAAAGAAATAAAAAAAAAAACACTTTGAATTTTATCTGAGTGATTATTAAATTTCAAAGCAGAAATCTATTTAAGTAACGGAGATGTTTCGTTGTAAATGGATAAAATTTAATCTGTTATTTATGATTAATATTTTACAAATTAATAAATCTAATGAAATTGCAAAAGACAAACGAATTAGTATATTACAAAATACCGAAGTCTTCTTACTATTTTTGATTTTAAATCAACTTTTTATTTTGATTTTAACTCATTACTACAAAAATCGATCAGTTAGGCAGTAATTTGGGTAGAAAGAATTTATTAGATAAATAAGACTTCTTTAGCTAAAATTAGTTACTAGAATCGGATATATCTTGTATCGGAAAATCCCATAAAGTAAATAAAAATCGAGAAAGTTTTTAGAAGTATCTTTCCGTAAGATATTTATCCAAAAATGATATGAAAGTTTCGAAGGGGTATTGCTAATTTAAATGTGTCCATACATCCTGGATTTTATACTGGTTATTTTATAAACTCTACACTTTTTTAGAAATTATTTTGGTTTTTGGGAAAATACAAATACAATAATATTTTTTTCTAAAAATGTACTGAATTATTAAAATTTTCAAATAAAAAAATCTAAACTTTTTTTTATAAATTCACATCTGTATGAAGCTTTAAAGATTAAATTTTAATTCATTTTACAGAAATAGCTCTTCTATAATTTACTCTTTTATTTAATGGCTCTTCTATCATTTACTCTTCTATTTAATAGCTCTTCAATTATTTACCCTTCTATCTAATTAGAAGAGCTTTTATATAGAAGAGTAAATGTTAGAAGAGCTGTTAGA
>JAPDSC010027371.1:160193-171941 GCA_026290005.1 Latrodectus geometricus
CTGTAGCAGATAAAAGGTTTTATGTCCCAAATATTCCAAATGATAAGCACTCTGAAAAAAAATCTGATGTAATAAATTCTAAACCATTAGATTCCCACATAATAAAAAGAAAGTATTTAACTGAAGATATTCTATTAATATATAATAAAAATAAAGAAGAAATGTTTTCACATTTAACTGAAAAGAAAGTAATATATTCTCTAGATCTTCACACACAAATATTTACTCTGCTATATGTATAAAATATAACAAAGTAAAATTATCAAAACCTACTAAGAGTACGTTATATTTAATTTAAAATCTTATGTATGCATGGAAAATATCAAATTTGCTTAAAAATCTAAATTTTTTTATTAAATGTTGATTAAGCAAATTTGGTTTTTCAGAAGAAAACTTTCGAAATATAGTAATCAATAGTTTGATTTCAAAATAACCACAAAGGTAATTGAAAGAATTATCATCAATTGATTTTAATATGTGCAAAAATCAAATATGCACCTAATCTAAAAAATTCGTGTAGCAAAAAAAAAAAAAAAAAAAAAAAAAAAAAAAAAAAAAAATTATAAGCTGTTGAAAAACGTTTCGGTAAATTAAACTATCGGAAAAGTTTATGAAAGATTTTGGTTTAAATATAAACTGGTCACTAGTATTTACCAAACTACACTAAACTCAGTGGCACGACAGTCCTGTGAGGCCCATATCAGTTTTTTGTGACTGATAACCCTGGTGTGCAAAGCATATGTCACAATAAGGAGATGATCAATCTCACATGAAGCCCCCAGTGTTTAATTTCTAATCATGCTTGGTATTCAGTTTTATCGACCTTTTGAAGGGATGAAAGGCTGAGTTGACATAGTGCAGCCTAAGCCTTTGACCTATTCACCAGGCTTCTTTAATTAACCAAACTATATCAAATAATGATAGATTCTTTAATAATCTTATAAATGTTTTCTGCTATTGAAATATGTCTGACATCAAAATAATTTATAGGTATCAAATATGTTTGAAGACAGTTGAAAAACTACAAGATTTTATTTGATTGATATAAGATTTTATTTGATTGAAATAAAATATATACTTTTGCAAATAATTTATTTGTGAGTTTCAAAATAGAAAATATACTGAACGAGACTCTAATTGTATGGTAATGGTAAAATATAGCTTTTTTAAGAATTTATGGTAATTGGTATAAAAATAAAATTCTTATATCGTTTCCAGAGCAAATACGTTTCTTTATTAAGTACATTTACCATTAAAATTTTGAATTTTCCCCAGAAATTTTTGAAGTGTGAATGTTAAGAAACTGTATTCAGTCTTCAATTTAAACATAATGTAGTGGTAATATGAATTCAGAGCTTTTGCATATTGCATGTAGGTATTACATGTATTTACATTGAAAATTTTGCTGGGAACAGCTCTCAATTTGTGCAAAGCTGACCTGCTCAGAAATTTCAGCTTTGTGGAGGATCATGTTCATAATTTATTCTAGTTATAAAAGTAAATAAACATTGTATAACAACATGACAAATAACGAAATGTTGGGAAAATAACTTCATTGTTTCTGAAAATTTATAGAATTAATTTATCAGTTGCTATATTTCATGAGAATATTCTAGAAGCACATTGATTAACTTTATGCAAACTTAACCCCATACCAAAAATCAGCTTGTAAAGGTATTAGTGATGGTTTTATAATATCCTGTACTATATATTCCTTCTAATTTTTTTTTATTTTTAGCTACCAAAAATTATCAACGTATATTCCATGATCATTGTTAAATTCTTCATGGATTCATATGGTCTTTTTTAATATAGTGTGTTTACCTAATTTCCTACAAATATTTTAATTATGGCATTAAAATTTTTAGAAGTGTGTTTATACAATAACTCACATTTTG
This sequence comes from Latrodectus geometricus, assembly GCA_026290005.1. Taxonomy (NCBI): domain Eukaryota; kingdom Metazoa; phylum Arthropoda; class Arachnida; order Araneae; family Theridiidae; genus Latrodectus; species Latrodectus geometricus. The sequence goes on from JAPDSC010027371.1 coordinate 162,092, forward strand.
TTTTTACTTGTGAAGCAAAATAAATTCAATAATTAGGTATTTTTCTAGTTTTTTTTTATTTCTTGTGTACAATAGTGTAATTACATTTCTAATGTAACAGAATACAGTAAAATCGGATTTCTTTTTGCATAACTTGTGACTCTTAAATGAACTAAAAGCTCAAAATCTGTATTAGCTTTCATCTCTTTATTTACAATCCAGATTATTATTTTCCTTATCACTAAAATAATTTGGCTACTTAATTAAAAGCTAAAAAGTTTGGCATGATTACTTTCTAAAACAACCAAAGATGAATGTTTTAAGACCATCTAAGAAAAAGCCGAAACATACTAAATGCAAGTCACTCAACATATCCAAAAAGTTTACACGCAGTTCTGAATAATAAGGAGCCAATTGCAATTAAACTAACGTCGTAATGAGGATGAGACCAACTGGAATAGAAATGCATGTCACCATTTTGAATTAATTAGGCGAGTCAAGGTCATGTGTTTTTAGTTGAATTCAATGATAATGACTAAAGCAATCAGTGTCACATTTTTTTTTTTTTTTTACTTTAGTATTTAAGATAAGGCAGAATTCTATCACATTAGCTTACTTTGATATCAAATAAAAATCAGTCTTGACTTTAATTTCTACAGTCACAAAACTGATAAAAAAAATGAAGCTTTTTATTTAGTTTAAAATATATTAAAAAGCATATGTGTGTGTATATATATAAGTATCGGGTAATTTATACATTCTTAAATGTAAAAAATTATTTAAAACTATATTTAGTATCATTCAAGTAAATGTTCAAACATATAACAGCTACAGCAACTATTGTTCTTTAGTACAAATGCTTTATTTCTCTACAGAAATAATTGTTATATTTGTTAACTCTTCAAGAGAAAATTGCGCACTGTGGTGGTCTTGAAAATTTTCGCAACTTTACAGCTCAAATTTAATTAGTGTCAGGTCCGAGAAGGTAGCGGGACCATTTATTTTTGCAGTAACGACTGCCAAATGTGATTTTCTTATCAAATTTGCTTATAAGAGAGAGCTTTACAAAATATGCAATATGAGGTGGTGCTTTATTTTCAAGGGATATTGCTTTGTAAAGGAGAAACATTCCAAATACTATATCACTTTCATTTGTAACATTTTTATTGTAAGTTTTGCATTAACTTAATACATGTTTAAGATTACTTTTACATAGGATTCTTCAAAGAAAAAAAAAACCCCACAATTATGGATGTAGTAAAGACGGTAACACGTGGAGTGTAGGCATGCGTGTTCTTCTTTGCCCAGTTGCAATAGTTATGAGTATTGACTGACTCATGCAATGAAAAATGAGTCCCATAAATCCAGAAGAGGTTGCTCGATCATTGTGAGCTTCTTGCAATTTTCATAAAAGTCCATTCTTCGAATTCCTCTTACTTCATTGTATTACTTGGAAGAAGCTAATGGAGTAATAGCAAATTGTATGGGTGCAAATGCAACACATTATATAAATGATACAGTATGCCGATGCTTTCGATATGCAGATTACTCTTATCATTTCTTTGATTTTGCTTACCCATCATGTGGACTGTTACCTTAGAACAGTGGACGGCAAAGTAATTTGTTAACAGAGATAATTATCAACGATTCAATGACTGAAATCTCATTTGAGAGCTGATTTTTCTTAAGTTTAAATAATATACTGAGATATATTGTATTAAACTGTATAGGTAAATCAAATGAAACTTGAATGATACTATTTATTCATAAAATTATTAATATCCAATAACTTAAATAATGATGATGATGAATAAGCACTTATGTAAACAATATTATCTTTATGCATCTCTTTGGAACGTTTGAGTAACCCAAGTTTGTGTGCTGTCGCTTTTAGTTTTACATATGATTCTTTATTAATAAGACGACTACTCAATTTACTCTCATTATGGTTCATTCTTGGAAATGATTGTTTGCATGAATATGCAGATCTTAGTAACAGAAGAATATTAAATATTAGTTTTCAGCTTGTTCTATAAATCGAGAATACTATTTTATTTGTTAAAAACCAACATATCTTCTTTTTCAAAGTAGACAACTTATGCTATCAACTTAGCTCACATTTACTTTTCTTCAGTTTCTAAATCAGTGCTAAGACGTTCAAATTTCTAGATACATAGTTCTTTTCATTTTAAATCCAACTATTGGATTTCAAAGTTACCATCTTCAATATCAAAGAGAGAAAAATTTAATTATATTATAAGCTTACTAAAAGATTTAATATATATATATACCAAAAGGTGACATCACTTTGTTGTTTTTGAATTCTTTAAACTTTCTAAGGAGATTTTCTTTTATATTTAAAATTATTGTCAAATGTCAAACTCAGAATTTTCTTCTTAGCGATGTTTCAACAGGCTTGGAAGCTGAATCAAAGCTTTATTTTACAAATTTTGTACAAAAAAAAAAAAAAGAATTATATTTTCAAATTAAATAATTTTTTCTAAAACCAAAAAAATTGTAATTTCCTATAATTTTTCAGTAAGAGTTGATTAACATAACACGTAAGATCTTCTATGAAATAAAATGTTTGTATCTTTCGCTCTCTTTAGTTCTAGAAAATGAACACATCCTTTCTAAGGACAAATGCTTTAATTTCTGTTGAAAAGGACGTCAAGTGCTACAAAACGCTTTCTCTTGAATAACAACATCCTTTTTTTATGCAGCAGAAGATATGTGCAATCATATTGTTTTCACTAAAAATTCTTTAAACTTGTGATGATCAAGAGCTGTAGTTATAATGAAGTTGATAATTTTTATCACTAATTGCATGGCTATGAAAATTTCTTCAGGAAATGTCTGCCCACAAAACGCTTCTTTATGAAGTATGCAATGGCTGATGAATATTTTGTGACTGATCTTTTCTTTCAAAATAACAACAAACTCGTTATTTTTTTTTAATTTTTGATACGCCTGTTGTAATTAATACAGGCAATTTTAACTAGTGAAATATGTTTTTCAAAGCATTCAACAACAGACTTTGTTTGTAGAATATCCACGCAAATGACCCTATGTGTTCTTTGGTACATTTAAAAAAAATAATAAATCGTACAAAATTTGAGACTTGGATTATATCATCTATGTCAAAAGACTTGTCAACTGCTATGGACAAAGCTGAAATTAACTTCAAACTTTCGACTTGCTGATCCATTATTTTCAAAGAGATTTTGTCTATTTTTCTGAAGTTCCTAAATTACTATCTTTCTTGATTTCTTGATGAAAGGGTATATAGTACTACGTGAAGCACGTTTAGTTGTAAAATTTCTCTCTATCTATGATTTCCTGTTATTAGGCACATTTTTTCTGACAAATAAGATTAATCGGAAGAGGCCATTTTAGTTTCAAATAAGCACAAAAGTCTCAGAACATTTAGCTTGAAATTCAGGATGGATTTCATATTCCAGTTTGATTTGGTTCTGTGTAATCATATTGTTACGAGAAGGAATGAATAGAGTTTGAAATTAATTGGGTTTTTAACGTCTGATCGTTATTTACGAACTCTTCTGGCTGACTGTCATTATCTCTTTCCTTTACCACTTTATAATAAATTTCCTGATTCATTGACTTTGAAAAGTAAAACACACTCTCAATTCATAGATGAATTGAAAGCAAACCATTGAATTTATAAAATGAGTGCATTGCATCAAGGCAGGAATGCAATCAAACATGGATATTAGAATTATTCTTATCCGGACAACAATACTGAAATCTGTACAATGGGTAATTTATCAATATTACAGAAAATATCCTACGAGAATTAGTACAATGTCATTTTTAACTTGATACACTAAATGAGTAAAAATGAAATTTCGGGTCAAAATACCTAATTTTTAGTTTTTAAGCATTTCCAATTTGAAGTATTTTTGTATTATTTGCAACCCAAACATTTTCTACATATTTTGTTTCTTAGATTCGATTGCAAGGAAATGTTTATCTCTGATACTGGGGAAAAAAAAAAAAAAAAAAAAAAAAAAAAAAAAAAAAAAAAAACTTAAAATTCAAAAAGTCTATAAATTAAGAATTAGGCTGTTTTGAAACTAAATTTCATATTTTAGCTATTTAATTTCTCATCCACGTTAAACCTGTCGTTAAATGTCATATTAGTTCAAGGAATCTCATGTGAAGTACAAGTGACATTTACTATGACCTCTATATTTGATTTATAATGAATACAATCAAAACAAGCATAAAAAATCCTTGGGATAAGATTGGTGGATATATTATTAGTTGATTTTCTTATAGTGTGTAAAAAATAATACCCTTTTCATGTTGCATTTCCAAAATTTTCTTCTTTTTACGTGCCTGCACCTGGACATTTTTTTGTGAATAGCCCCATTCAAAGAGTCCAAGAGATACATTTGGCTTGCGAACTACAGCTACCGATCACTGTTTTACAGTAATCATTTGCAAAGCCACAGTTGAGATACAAGCCTCTAATAAATGTGCTGCACCCCTGCGAGTTTCTCATTTAATTTTCAGAATCAGAAAATATAGTAATTCTCGTTGATGTAATCTATCATTCCATGAAAACATCTTGCAATACAATAACACAAAACTGTTTATTTACAGTCTTAATATTCACTGCTTTAAATCTGAAATAACTCAGAATCGCGTAAATAATACAACATTATTAAAAGTAATTCGGATTCCATTCGTACTGTGTACATAGAATATAATTAGACATGACTAGCATAATAATAAAAACTGTAGCTAGCATAAAATAAACTGTGTCTAGCATAACTGTGACTAGCACAAACTGTGACTAGCATAACAATAAAAGCTATTCGCACTTTCTAATATCAAAGGAAAGATAATAATTAGATAGAGAGTGTCAATACAACAGCGAGCTATAGAACTTAGATTTGCATACTGATTGTGATTTCAAGAAGTGAATAAAAGTTTGAATTATGCATTTTTTATCCACTCAAAAATTTCTTCCATGAGAATAAGTTTGTCATCAAACAAACTCACATACATCAATTCCTTCCACTTTTATAAATTTCAAAAGTGCTTACGAATTAATGGGATACTCGATACATTCCACAGTTTTTTGAAATCAAGTTTTATAATTTATATTTATGAAATATTTTTGAAAACGATCAAAGTAATGGCCAATGTCATGGTTCTTGAAGACGCTGGAAGGATCGAAGACATTCACGATATTTTTTCCATTGGCATGGTATATTTTAGAAGCAAATGAAAATGATCAAAATGAAGGTATTTCGGCCTTTTGTTTTAGAGTAATTTATAACTTAACATTAATTTCATGAAACTGGTTAATAACAACCCAAAAAGTATTTAAATTCAAATTCAGTCAAATTAGGTTGTTTAAATTCACACCTTTATAAGCGGTCATAAAAGAAGTAATCAGATTACTTTTTTTTAAATTGTTCTGACAAATAACTTTTAAGCCGAAATTAATCCAGGTAACGAATATTTTAGTATTAGAAAAAAACATTTTACGGTAACGCATCCTACACTCCCTATGTTCGAATCTAGTTTCTGAGAATTTCTGAGGATGTAGTGTCAATTCATTTTCAACCAATTTGAGCTCATTTTAAAAATGCGTAAAATAAAGTACCTAACTTCATCGAAAGAATTATAAAATCCATGCCCTGTCTTATATGTTAAATTGATACTGTAATAAGTCTGTGTGCAAAATATTTTATTTTATCATTGTATCCTTTAAATACCATTTACATAAAATTATTTATATTTTAAATACATATTTAGTTTTTGATTAAGCCAAATACTTTCTGTATATTGAACAAATAAATAAGTAAGCAACATTTAGGGATAAGATAAAAAAAAAATTCAAATGAATTACTTATTTAATCTATTTTTTAAATGTGTTCTACGTGATTTTTATTTAGAGCCTCGATTAAAGTTGTAATTGTGTAATTAAGAATATGTTAAGAAGTAGAGATATATAATAATTATGTTCTCTAAAATCTTAAACACATTATGATTAAATATTTTGTATATAGAGAATTTGAATACATGTTCATTATGTGAAACCTTTTGTTTTAAATATTTTAATTTTCAAGCTATTCTAAACAGTTTTCTTGCGAATTTTAAATCTACATTTATTACCCAATTAGTCAATCTATATTAAAATATATAATAATATAAAAATAAAATCTAATTTCAAAATATAAAATTTTGATTATTTTCCAATACATAAAAAGTCTGGTACTTTACACTGAATGAAGGTTTAATGTTCTTATTTAATTTATAACATTTTAAATAATTTCTTATATTTAAGCACTCTAAATAAGTTGGCAGATTTTAAATATTCTTATTAATATAATTCATTATTATAAGTATGTAGAATTTTTGATAATAAACTTTCCCTAAAAAACTAAAGCTGTAACTTTTGCTTAGTTTCTTACGTGTACAGCCCTTTATTAACCTTTAATTTCATACTGAAGTCTTCAATTCAATTTTGAAAAATCAAAGCTTCCGCATTTTTTTAACATAAATGCATTTTATGCTTAGGTCTGCATTTTTAACAGTCAAAATGCTAATCAAGAAATAATAACAGTGTTCATTTTTGTTCATACATAATTGTTGAAGTCTAAATCAATCCATATTCCAGAAAGTAGTAAATATAGCTCAGAGAAAACAAATTTTTGAGAAAACGGATTAGTCTGAAAGATTTTAAAAATCGTTTATAAACTAACAGTTTTATAAGGGAAGATTTTTATTTTGCAGATTCAATTTCAAAAATATATTCATTCTTTATTTTGAAAGAACCCAATTTATAAAGGCATTATTTATAAATATCTATGAATTTTGATTTATAAAAGTAACCATGAGCCATAGTGACTAAATAACAGAATAAGCAATCTTTTTGTAAGTATAACAATTCGAATATTTTCCATGAAACCATATAACTGAAACTTTGGCTGAAAATTTGAATCAAAATCTTTCTAATTAACAGTTTATGGTGATATTTTACTCAAGACTATAAATTTGACCAGATTTATCTAACGATTTAAAGTGAACTTCAAAGAATTCGAACATTCACTTCCAAAATAATAATAATAATAAAAAAATAAAAAAAAACGTCATGATATATATATATATCTATATATATATATATTGGCTGAAGGCATTAGAGCGTAGTTTACGTGTATTGTCAAAAGCAACTACATGGATAGGATTTTTAAAGCAATGAAAAGACATCAAATTTCATACATAGTATACCTAATTACAAAAATGGCTAATTTTCTATAAGTTAATTTTTCTTAATCAAACTTCCATAAAATATGTTGGAGAAAATTACTCAAAAAACACAATTCATGAAAATGAAGGGTTTCAGTTCCCAGTCTTATGCTACATGCTTTGATCATAAACGAATCATAATGAATTTGGATATTTGTAATTCATATTTTAGTGTTACATGATATAATATCCATTTTTAAAAATTATTTTCCTGAGTAGCTATTTCTGCTCCATTTCACATTACGAGTTTTAAAACAACTTTTCAAATGCTCATAGAATATTCCTTTGGGTAATATTCTTTTATAAAGATAGGATGCAGATACTATGAAATCCTGACATTTTGCTCGAAAATTGGAACCATAAGATTAATCGTAAAAATATTTATAATGGGATTTGAGAAAAAAATCCCCTCAAAAACTAAATATTGAAAATAATTAATTTTTTAAACAAAAATAATTATGAAATGTTAAAAAAAATAAATTACAATATAAATTTGTTGTATTTACAAATAAATTATTATAAAAAAATATATATTCATTTTTATTAGATTCCAATATGAGATAACTCTCCAAAGATAATTTTATGCCTTATGATTTTTATTCATACTATTAATTTTTGGGTAATTTCAAGCAATTAAGTTAATGAGAAATTATTTTTTTAAAGATGATGTCACAAAGAATATTGATAGAACTAAAGTAATTGATTGATGTTATTTCCAAAACAAATATAAAAAAATTGATGTTTGAACACACTTTCCACAATTTTCTTACTTTTTACTTTTATAGCAAATAGTTAAAATTCATCTATTACTAAATTAAAAATCTTTTTAAGATGCAAATTATCATATGTGTACTTTCGAGATTTTTTGTTTAGGCCACATATTATTGACATAATTGTATGGTTGAATTTCCACACCAGGACACTTTATTCAACGGAACTAGCATGAATCATTCAAACAAGTATAGTTTCATTTTAATCTGATTATAAACTTTAAACTGGTTTTAAGTTACAGTTTTCGTATTAAATATTTTAATGGTTCCAGTTGTATTACTAAACATGCAGTAAATAATCGATAACACTTATTTATAGTATATATGACTCAAAAAAAATTTTTTATGCAACCCAAAGCAGCTAATAGAGTAGATTTTATCACAATATATTTGCCCAAAATATTTTTAATTTTAATAAAAACAGATATGATAGTTACCCATTTTTTTTCACCCTTGTAATTTTTAAACACGTATAATCACAAATATTTTTATTCCTATTTTGTGTGATAACTAATAAACTCAATAAATTATAACAATCCAAATCTTTATATGACAAAGCATTTATGTCATCTAAAGATTTAAATCTTATTTTTCCGTGCTTTACTGCTTTCAAAGACTACTATCTGTTGCTTTCATGTGGAGAACTATCAATATCTTCTGGATAGTTCCGTCTAAACAAATCAGCCTGCGGGCACATTGCGGAAAGCGTGATCCTGCTAATTCATAAACGCTGTCCAATCATATCACAGAGAATTTGGAACACGAACTTGTAAAAGATTGAACACATGGCAGAGACATTTAAAAGACCGCGTGAGGAAACATGTGACTACAGGAATAATAAATGTTCGTTTTATTTGTTCGTTTCAAAAGTAAAGTGCTTTTTTATTGATTTGGAAACTTTCTATTCGCATAGTAGAGCGGAAAAGTTTCGATACTGATAATTTTCTCCAAGTAAAATGTATTTTTCCCCTCTTAAGATTAAGTTAGAACAGGTGTTGAATTATATAAGCTATAACATATATCTGTTGCCAAATTAAAATTACTTCAAGTTTCCGAACATTTTACTGTTATAGATCTATAAAAACAAAACCATAATTAACGCCATTTTAAGACCATATTAAATGTATTTTTAAAATTGTTATTAAACTGTTTACATATATAAATATATATAATTTAATTTGAAATGATTGAATTGATGAAATGATTCATTTCTTTTTAGTAAATACTAGGAAATAAATAGGAAATAGAATAGATGACTTCTAGTTGTCATGAGTGTTTCATATTTATGCTAATGGTGAACAATTTCAAATAATTTTTTTATATAAATATATATTTTTTAGAAAGTAGTATTAACTTATATATGCCTTCCAATGAAATGCAGACTGATTATATTATTACATTGTAAATCAAGGATTCAAAATAAATCAATAAATTTTTCTTGACTTCAAAAAATTGTACTTAACTTTATTTACAATTCTGTGTGTGTTATTATACATTTTTCATTTCTTTTTTGAAAGTACTAAAAGTTTATTTTTAAACTGTAATTTGATATTTTTTTTAAATTTAATTTAGCATTTAAATTCAATAAAATATTATTTTTATTCAAACTTGATTGTGTATTTAATCTTCCTTTTTATAAATCAAAATTTCTTACTTAAAATGTATAAATTATTTTTGAGTCAAAAGGCTCATGTGATTTGATAACATTAGATACTAACTTGAATATAACCTAACTGATAACTGCGATGCATTCTACGTCTTCAATATTCATGTATATATATATATATATATATATATATATATATATATATATATAT
>JAPDSC010027381.1:0-10974 GCA_026290005.1 Latrodectus geometricus
ATTGAAATTGATTATCACTGATAGGAATTTACGGGATAAATATTGTGCCTATTTTTTATATTTATGGTATGAAAACTACTAAATAATATGTAGTTGAGATATCATTTGGAAAATCATACATTTTTGTTTTAATAAGTGATACAGCATTTACTTTCTATGACTTTACATTTACTGATTTACAAGCCAGTTTTTTTATTTTGAATGATCAACGTAGTAGCACGAATGAATTGTTAATAAAATTAAATATGAAAGTGATAATCTTTAATAACTATTTCAGTATTTTAAATCTCATTCTTATTATTATGTTAATATGTTAATACAGGACTATGCTTCTGTATACTTACATTTCACTGTTCTGCCGATTATTGATTTAGCTTCAGAAGCATAAACACAGCCTGGTTGAGTATTTCCCCCATTTGGATAGAAATCTAGATGGCCCAGAGGATCAGGGTATCCACTGCCTGCACAAATAGTCATGTTTGGCGATATTATTTTAAATAAAATTATAAAATAGGCAAATCACAATATAAGAACCCTTCTAGCTTCATTTGACTTATTAATATTTTTTAAACACGTGGAATCTTTAGCTAAATCCAAAGATATTAAGTTTTTACTCATACCAATACTATAAGAAATGTCATGAATATTTAATTTCTCAATTAAATGAAAACTAAACTTAGCGGCACGACAGCCCCATGGGACAAAGACCTAAAATCCCTTTATTGGTTTTCATGACCGAGGGTCCTAGGGTTCGAAACAATTGTTCCAGTTGTTGTCTTGTGCCAGCTAGGACTGCAATATATGGTGCGCTGCTCCACTTTTCCAACTGAACCGTAATTTGGTGTGGAGTCCGACTTCCTCAGTACCCACAGGCCATAGGTACCCGTTTATAGGGTAGACAACCATTCATAACCCATTTATTCAAGAAAAGGACACAGACAGGAGAGAGAGTATATCCATGCTCAAACCGGGATTCCCTATACCCAAGACATCCATAGGATGTCCCACAGTCAGGCACGCTGACAACTATGCAGGCTGGGGGGCAAGATAGATTTTTTTTCGAGTGTCATCCAGGCTGATAACAAGGGGTGCGTGGTTCAACTTTTCTAACTGAACCGCAATTAGGTGTGGAGTGAGACTTCTTCAGTACACACAGGCCATAGGTATCCTTTTATAGGGTAGGGAACCAACCATGCTAGGAAAGAACAAAGATAGGAGGGAGAGGAAGAAAAAAGAGCATTCCTACCCGAAACGTTATTGGAACCCAGGACCACCTTATCCGCAGTCAGGCACGCTGACCACTAGACAGGGTGGGCGACAATTATTCCACTTAGGTACAATAATACGTCAATTACATATAAAATATTAAAATTAGTCAAATTATGTGCAAACTTTTACGAATACCGAAAATTTTACGACCCTTACCGGTGAGTAAGGGTATTACTTTTAGATATGTATATTACCAAATAGTACGAAATGTTTTGAAAACGGATATAGATCAAATTTAATTAATTACCCTTTGAATGGAAATTTAAAATGTAAAGGATATATTCATTTTTCTACGAAACAGCTATTTCCAACTGTTTTTGATTGGTTTAGTGCATCAGAGGGTTTCATCTTTCAAGAGGATTCTTTTACAATTGATTTTCGTAGTAAAAATAAAGTATTTCAAAAATATTTCATTTTATTTAGCTTCTGTTATTGATTATCTATTCAGATCAAGGAATAATTAGCTGCGAAAATATTAGATGCTTCCCATGATTTAATAATGGATTTCAGTCTCTTAAACTGAACTTATTGGAACTTACACTGAACTTATTGGTTATTTTTCTATTGGCTATTTTTATAGCATGCATTTTTCAACAATGTGAACGCTCTAATGTCATAATTTAATTACTTCAAAAGAGATATAAAGGAAATCAAGGAAAAAAAAAAAACAATATTTTTTAAGTACGATGATTTAATAAGAGATAAAGAAAAAATGTTTAGTAGGAAGAAATATAGAAAAATAATCTTAATTTATTATGAAAGTTTATTGTTAATTTATAAAATAAATTATAAAATTTCATTCTTAATTTAAAAATAAATTATAAATTTATTATGGAATTATAAATCAATATTTGATTTTTTTTATTTATGAAATTTTCAATGCATACCTATTTAAATATTTCCGAAATTTTGTAAAAAACCCGGTGAGTTATTTGTAAAACTTAGGTTCATACAGCATTATTAAAAAACTCGAAACTACAATCTCGTTATTAAATGTCTATTGCAATTTCGGAGCGTTTTTTTATCAACTTTTTCTAATAATCTCCAGTTTTGAATTTGTTTTCTTTTGTACAAATTTAATTTTAACTTTGGAATTTCGCGATTTAAGCGTTTTTATTAAAGCCAAACTAAAAACTCTTTTCGATGCGCAGTATTAGTACAGATATTTTTTTAATAGGAGAGTAAAATTGATTTGCATACATACAATCATGTAAATGATGCATTATAATCTGTTAAAAATATAAAAAAAAATTTCTTTCAGAACATACATATATGAATTATGGTGATGTATTTAATCTCGTTGTAGTCGTATAACTATTTTTGAAAAGAAGAAATAACATTACAGGCTGGAAAGAATTTTTAATTTTTGGTCGGTATTTTCAAAACTATCATTCCAGAATGGCGTCAGCAAAAATTACGTAAAAAGAAACGTAGGCGTGCAAAAAACAGACGTTATGCAAAAATCTATTTGTATTTAATGCTACCAGAATTATTCCTAACGCATTCATACATTTACATAAATTACCTAATGTCCCTCCACCCACTTTGTCTAGTGGTCAGCGTCTCTACCTGTAGATAGGGAGGTCCTGGGTTCGAATCCCGGTTCGGGCATGAATGTACTTTCTCTCCTGACTTTGTCCTTTCCTTATATGTATAGTTGCCTACCTTATAAACGAGTACCTATTGCATGTGTGTACTGAGGAAGATGGACTCCACACCAAAGAGTCAGTTGGAAAAGTGGAGCAGCGCACCCCATTGCACAAGACAACAACCTGATGTTTCAATAATATTTTTTACACTTGAAAGCTTACTTAATATAGGTGAAATTTACCAAATAAAAGCGTATCTTGTGCATCTGTATGAATAACATCGACGAAAATAGCATCAGACGGATCCAAGCGAACTTCCAAATCGGTGTCTTTAAAATATGGTCCAGCAGGGTCCAAACCTGAAATACATGAATAATAATTTAAATGAATGTAGTCAACAATTTTGGAATATATCATAAAAATATTGAAATTCTTTTATAATAGTTTAAATTAAATATAAAGTATATTAATATACCAAATAATTTTTTATACATAATATAGCTAGAATATTTTATGTAAGGCATTAATATTTTGGTTGCACAAAAAGTATTTTTTAACCAAAAAGATTAGATAATTTGTACATATTTGAATATTTTTGCAAGCATTTTTTTATACAGTAAAAAAGTTATACTTTCTGTAATGACTCAGGACTCTGTTTAACTCAAACTTAAAATTTCTTGGCCTTATATGTTCCATTATTAATTATAATACTCTTTAATATATTTTCTATAAGTAATATATCATATAAGATTTATGTATTCCTAATTATTTTTGTATAATTATATTACCTAAATTCGTAAGAATTTTATGAACATTTTAGCAGTATTTGGTTACTTCAAGATGGTTCAATTAAAGCAAAAATCATTACCAATGAAGCTATTATCCTCTAATAGCTACTGATTTCATTAAATAAATGTCGTTGGTGATATTTTTCCCGATTTTCCTGCTTCTAATTTTCTGTTTTACTTATTTCTTACTCGTGATTCAGAATGTTTTATATCCTATTCTAAGTTATTTACCTTATTTTCATAAAAAATAAAGCATTTTAAAATTTCATAATTATTTTCAGGCACTGATCTTCCAGATGTTTTATATTTTCATTCTTAAATAAGTTATAGAATAATTTTTATTTTTACGATTTCTTGTATAAACACGAGGCCCAATTTGATGGAGTGTACAGAAAAATTACATTAATATTTTGTGATTTAAATGTTCAGTTTGATAGTCCTTGTTCTTAACTATCATTCTACATAATACTTTCGATCTTAATAATGCTTTGTAGTAAATGTATCGGAAGAGATATTTTGTTCCACATCATTTGAATGACTTTCCAAAGTCTCCAAAGCAAAATCAGTACTAAAATATCAAAAGTACAAAAATCTGTTGGTAGTACATAAGGATATTTAATAGAAAGAGATTTATAATTACAGTTTCTTATTCCATAATTTTTTGGGAGAAAAAATGTGGATTTTGATGCGCGGCTTTTTGATTTGTCTTGTTGCAGTTCAATGGATTGATGGAATTGTGGGTAAAGAGCTGGAATTTCCCAATTATAAATTGGAAATAACCCTTTGGCCCCATTCAACGTATTAGAACGTCATGCATTAATTTGGTCAAAGTCGCACATGACATTCTGATACGTCGTTGAAAATGTGACAAGATTTAACATGTTCATTCTTGTTTATTTCAAAGTAATTTGTATCTTCCATACTCTTCAAAATTATTAATAAAATTTGCTTTTTATTATAACATGAATTTTTTTGTTCCTAAATTTTTCTTTTTTTTTTTTTGCAATACTAAATATATATTTAAAAAGTTATCCCACTATCATACATACATTAATATATCATGAAATAAATGAATTTTTAGATAAAATGTGCTGTTCTTACAAATTACTCTATATCTCAAAAAATTAAATGAGCTTCTAATGATAAAAATTATTCAAATAAATGTGCATTCAAAGAGTTAAAATTTGTTATTGATAGAATTTAGAGTTGAATTTATAAAATCTTTGTTAGATTTTTTAAAATTTATCTTTTATTTATTTTTTTAAAAACAAACAACAGTTATAAATCCTTTAGCAAAACCTTCTTTTGATTCATTGAACTATAGATCACAATTTTTTTTCTTCTCTTTTTTATAATAATAAATTAATCTTGTTTCAATCATTGAAATAGATACAAATTACATTTACTGTTACAGCATTTTTTATTTTCCTCTTGACAAATGTTTTTTATAAAGTGTTCCATGTTCATCGATATAATGATGAGAAAGACAACATTTTTACTTTTTTGACTTTTTAATATTCAAACCTGAATTTTAATAATTTTATTTAGATTAAAAATTGAGCAGTTTTAATGTAGTTGCATCGTATTTCCGAATTGGAATTTTTTTGTATTTTGCACTGAAGATTTTACAATTAGGAAAACTGCACTTTTTTTTAATTAGTTTGTAGGAGAATTTTCCCTTTAGATGCCATTTGCATTAGAGAAAATGCTAATTTATAGTTTTCCCAATAAAAGTAAGTTTATTTAGAATTTTAGTTTAAAATATGAGTGCTTGCAGATATTCACAGACGTCTTGGTTATTAACATTTGTAATCACATGAAATGGTTGTCGGAGACTTAACTGATAAATGCTTAACATTTAGCTTTATAACAGTAAACATTTAACATTGTCAAATTATAGCACTATCAATATTATAATAGTTCAACTCTGTAGACAAGATAATAAGTTATCAAATAACATTAAAATAATTTGATTGAAACAGGATATGTTGAGTAGAACATTGTTCATCAACAATTTTTCTTCTAGCGCTTTTACTAGCAAAGGCAATCCATATAGATATATAAAATCACATTCAAGAATTATAATTTATATTGCAAATGTACAACCCACCAAAAACTTCAAATATTAAACAATTATCTTAACTTCCTCTTTAACTGAATTTTTGAAATTAAAAACTTGCCAAGAGTAGTTAATTTTTTTTATCTGTTCTATTTTTTTCAGGTTAACAGCCAATTCTCCTATGTTTATATTAAATAGTTCGTAAGTATTCCCAGTTTAATATCCAAATGAATCCTAACTTATAGATACAGACATGTATGTCAGATTTACCATTCTAATTGTAATACATATGGATAGTTCAAGGTGGTTCAGTTTCGTTGCAATAAAATTTGTGCTTATGTTAATTAAAAACAGTTATTTTTGTGATTTTTTAAAATTGATTTTCCATTTTATTTCATAGTTATGCAATATTAAAATATTAATTTAATAAGTAAATTTTATTTTATTTTTTTCATATTGACAAAAATTATTTTTGGGATAATCAATAACCATTACCGATCTATATAATAATTTTGAAAACAAAAACTGTTCACATGACTTAAATATAAGAATAATTTTTTTTTATTCCAAGGGAAATTTTTTAATAAAAATGAATTTCCATCAAAATTTCTGTTGTATAGTGAAATATCGAAAAAGATTAAAAAACATAAGGAGCTGGGGAAATATTTTTGAAAGTTACTTTAAAAGAGAAATTCTCTTTTTTACAAAGTTAAATTCATATTATAAAAAAGGTGATACAAAATTTTTTCTCTTTTTTTTAAAAAATAACAAAAGTATCATTTAAGTTATTCAGAATTCTGCTTATTACAATGTAAAATTCAGAATACACGTATTCCTAATTTTCTCAAAATAAAAAGAATGTTTTTGACTTAAATGTAATTCGATAAATCACTAAGCGTGAAATCTTTTTAGTATATTTTTTAAAATTGCAACCCATTGTTATCTTCAGAATGGAAAAATAAGTTATTTATCTAAACACACCTGTAATGCGTCCCAAATTTTCCACTCTATCACCAACATAACCAGCCACGTGTGCTCCTAAACTATGTGCGATAATATGCACACTCTGAGCACTTATACCAGCATTTTTCTGAAATTATATAATAAAAATTTCAAGCATTTACAATAACTTAAAACATATCTCTGTAATTAAGCTAAAGACAAGAAATTACGTTATTTTCATAAGCTTGTTCGATTATGTTTAATTTTAAATAATATGTAGGATTTGTTATTTTTCGTTCACATTTTTTTATGTATTATAAATTTATCATATTCAATTTACTGTCTTTGATGTATATATATGTATTCACTTTCGAACTGATAGTGAATCACGTCTATTGAAAAAATTTCGCACGTACAAAGTGAATGAAAGGCCTATTTCTTTGAAGAGGATACTGAGTTTATCGTATTCAAAGATACTTAGAGGAAAAGGAAGTTTAGTATGAAGTAGCAGATTACTTGTTAACGCCAACTGTGACTCTGTTATAAAAATACCTGGAAAATTTTGCAACATAGACGAAACAAGAAACAGCAGCTCTTGGAAAGATAAGAGAGTAACAGGGATTCTACATCTGTTAAATCGATATATTCTGCATGGAATAAGGGATCTGCATATATTATAATGCAGGTACTTCACCTATTATAATCGACAGATTACGATGAAGGGAAAGTGTTTACAACATGGGCGCTTCCACAACTAAAACGTTATCCATAGTGTTAAACGCTACAGTTCCACCTTCGAATGAGGGTGCTCTATTAAAAAAACGGAAGACGCTCCCTCTCTGACTTCATTCGCCTAGTCTCTGTGATGGGAGGGCTTGGCGTCGCCAAGTGTCATTAACAACAACAACAACAACAAACGCTACATGGATGGATGAAGTCTTATTTCCACTGTATGGTCAAGTCAATAGGCAAAGCAATTAATACTTTCCCGCATCAACTTTCGAGTGTTCATGATCAATGAACGACATTCTGTTCGTATGACGATTTGGTGTGGTTTTATTGTGTCCTCCATTCTGAGATTTTTCTTTTAGCCTACTATGAAAAACTTATCCCATCACTACAAAAAAATATCTTATGCTTTTGAAGGACCATGTTGTGTCTGCATTATATCATAGGAGTGTAATTTTTGTCATTCGCTTCATATAGAATGTAGCCTTCAAGTTTAACATCGCGCTTAGAATTTTTTTTATGTTAATGAAACCTTAACTGAAGACTAAGAGTTAAGTCGAGGATAACAAACTTTCATGAGTTTTTCTGCCCCCCAGAACTCACACTGACAGCCAATGATTGTGGCATTGTATAAAATCTCACTTGTACTAGGACTCCAGCTTTCACGTGTTTTCCGAGAATTTAAAGATGACATTCAATAGGGCATTGTGGGCATAGATGCTTGCATGTAAAGATCAATTGTAAACGGCCAATCACCTCGTTTACTTAATACTTTATGTGATTGTCATGTAAAACATTTTTCATTTTTAAATGAAAGTCATTGTGTTGTTATTATGTTCAGTTTCATTTTGTATAAGAATTTGCCTAATTTATTCAAAATATTTCAGTTTAAATTTAAGTTCAATAGATCAATTAAGGGAGTTCAATAGATCAATCAATCGATTACTTTTTTAATTTGCCTTTTTTAATGGAAAGAAAACTCAAAGATTCATCACTTTAATTACCACAAGTCACAATAACTTTCAATTTATTTATTTTACTTGGGTTTTTTAACGTTTGAGAAAATGAATGATTGAGATTAAATGTTTATTTTTTTAGATGTGTATAGAATTGTATATCTCTTGAACTTTCAGTGTTGAAGTATATATTTCTATTATATTAAGTAATATATAAAAATATCAGTAAGAAAAATACCTTATATGAAAAAATTTTAAAACAACGCATACATATTTGAACTGAGAAAACAGAATATTTAAAAAAAGAAAAAAAAATTATTAATTTTCAAATTTGTCAAGGAAAATTGTGCTTACTACGAGGAAATTAATGAGTTTCGCTACTTTAGCTCCTGTAGGTCTGGCATTTGCAACAGCTTTTGCATATGGTAGGCCGTTGTCTTCTGTCCAATCAACAATAATGACGTTATATTTGCTGCGTTTTAGTAAGGCTTTCCTAATTGGCTAAAGTGATATAATATTTAATCAATAAGCATCATGAATAATATCAATGTTTATTTATTGGGTTGTCCAGAAAGTTCGTGCAGATATTTTAAGACAATTAAAACACAGCTGATTTTATATTGTTATATATTGATACATAATTAAAATATTTATTAAATTATATCATGTAGCTCGAGAATTTCGTCCTTCAAGAACCTCTCAGATTTCTCCACCAAAATTTGTCCAAATGGCTTTTGATCTCAACCAAAGAGTCGAAATTTTTCCCATTAAGGAAAACCATTCATCTGGCATTCTCACCATATACAGCGCATATTTTATTTGCTGCTTGTGTGTCATTTTTGCTCTTTCGGAAAAAGAAAAGCAGTAAATACCTAAAACGCACTTTATTTGCCACCCTATTCTAAGGCGTACAAAACTGATTAAAATTAACGAATCGTAAAGAAACTTTTTCCCAAATATGACTGAAGCTATCTCTTTTAGAATATGTACACATGTCATTTATTTTCAATAATTTGATATATTCAGTCGAGTCTCTCGCGCTACCTACTGAAAATCGGCACGAACTTTGCGGACAACCTAATAAATATTGAAACAAATTTTTTTATTTATGATTAAAATAAATGATTAAATTTTATGAAAAAGCATTTTTCTCACAAAAAATTATAATTATTATTGAAATAATAATTTTTTATTAGTATGAATGTTTTTCATAGCCACCGTTAACGATTTTTTGGTATTAAATATTAGTAGACATGCATATAAATATCTTCATAACAAAGTAATTAAATAGAATATTTTTCTCTAACTACAATGAAATAATTAAAATATCAGTGTAATAAATTTATAAATATTTTTAACCCTTCTTTGCATGATTTTTTCTTTATTGGTGAAATAAATCAAGTTGATATAATTCATGTTCTAAATTAAAGGAAAAATGGTTAAAAAAATCTTAGTATATATTTATAGAATAAATTTAGCAAAAAACAATATGCTAAAAATTTCCATCATCATCCAAAGTTAGATCATTAGCTTAGTACTAAATAGAAATAAAAGAGGAAAATAACAGAAACACTTGTTACAAACCTTTCTTCCACTCAATTTCAATTTTTTAGCAATAGAAACTCTAATATAATAAAACAAAATTATAAACGAAATCATACGTTTATTGCAACTACAACAAACAGCGGAATGAGACAACTTTAAGCTCGTTTCACTAATAATGACACTTGTTTATTTTTGACAGCTTTGTTTCTTTTTATGCAATGCACATTAAAAAGGTATCCAAACACGATCAACTTAAAGTGAACTTGTTCTTTTATATAATTTTTGGGAATTTTAGGTTATGATGGAAATTTCCACCATTATGCAAAGAAGGGTTAAATTAGTAAATCTCAAAGAATAATTAAGATAAATATTTTGATATCAGTGTTTATATTCTGAGAGATAAGAAGACATTTAATTGGCGTCTTAGAAGGAACATGTATATAAAAAAAACTATAAAATTTATTTAAATATTAATACCAAACTTCTTATATAGTAGTTTTAATGTTTCTTTCATTAAAATGTAGATGATTACAATATTAAAAGTATGAGAGAATTGCCATTAAATTCATAAAGTGCACACATTCGAGTCTATGTTTAACATAAATATATTTCAACTTTCAATATAATTACTTAAATTTTTATTTATTGTTTTATAATTGTTAAAAACTTACATGCCTGCTGTCATCTTCTCCAAGATCAGAATGGAAACCGTGTATGAGAATCTTTGTTGGTATGTCTGGATCGAAAGGAGAATTTTGGAGAGATTCTCTTGAAATTTCTAGATCGTATTCTTCATCAGGATTTGAACGGGTATAAAGCAGGAATTTAGTATGCAAGGTATCAGAGGGTGCTATGCTAATTGGCCTATTAAGTGGATTAAAGAAGGGAGGCCCAGTATAGAAACATCCTAAATCTTCGATGCATTTATTGGAGAATACCACTAAAGGAAAGATATAAGTCATAATACAAACATACAAAATATGTATGTTGTGTAATCGAGACAAAGAACTCTTTGAAATCATAAAACACAAAAATAAGGAAAAAAATAGGGATAAAATGTTATTGACCCATTTTAACAAATAATAACTTTATCTGTA
>JAPDSC010027388.1:0-10858 GCA_026290005.1 Latrodectus geometricus
TTTTCTTCTGGGTATTCCCATGTTACATCTTATTATTTTAAGTACTTAATTTTGGAGTAACAAAATAGTCGTAATTTTTATAATAATCAATGTTGTTTGGAAAACAAAGAAAAAAATATACTCTAATCTATTAAATAAGTTTTATATTCATTTATACTTTTTCATAAAATTTTATCTAGTATATTAAATCAAGGTATGTAAATGTAGACGATATTTATTCACAAAAAAAAAATCAAAGGAGGATTGATTTCATACATTATAGTATACAGTTTTTACTATTCAATCATAATAACTTAGAAATGTTTGGTTAATTGGCTTATATGCGATACATTTGGTATGATCTATTTTCAGGACAAAAACAATAAAATTGTATTGCATGATACAGCATTACATGTAGTTTGATTACTAGAATTTAGACAAATCAGAAATGCTGCTATTGCATTGATAATATTTTTTCAGAAAAACTAATTGTTCCGTGAAAAAACTTTTGCATTGTTCATTGTGTTCCACATAATATAAAATGAAAATACTTTGCAAACTATCTAGACAATTTAGTTTTTAAACCTATAGTGTATATTTTTAAATCTTCATTGTATTGCAAATTCTATACTGAAAATGCAGTATTGAATTTTACAGCATTGTTAGATAATTCAATATTTTTAATGTTATTCATTACTTTATTTTTGAATGATATACTTTCTTTGGATAACAAAAATTAAATAATTTTTTAAAGGGATATACAATCTTTATTGAGCTCAGTATTACATTGTTTATTATCCTTTTATACTAAGTATAAGTCTTTAAGTCAAATGCATGTTAGAGCATAGAATTCAATTTACGAAATTCCGTGGAAATAAGAGAATGGAATTTCATTGGGAAATGTCAATGAATATTTTTCCTTATTCATGTGTCTTTTCCTTATTTATTATTCTCTGATAAGATATAGTAAAAGTTGTCATTACCATGAGTACCAAATGCTTCTCATTAACTTAAGTTACAGTATTAGTTGCATGATGGTAAATATTTTTGTAGTATATTAACTGTTTACTATTATGTCAATGTATTTTATAGCAAGTTAGTAGCAGTATTTAATGAAAATGTTAGGTTGTCTAAAAAGCAGTATTAATGATTTTTAGTTATCCGAAAATAATTTAACAGAAAATATTGAATGATAACAGATAATACAGAGAATAGTTTTAATGTATACAGTTTAAATAAATTTGTAATTTGCCCATGATTTTAAGACTTCAAATCTAAATCAAAAGTAATCTCAGCTAATAGGAATTTAAAATTTAAAAAAAAAAAAAAAAAAAAAAAAAAAAAAAAAAAAAAAAAAACAGATGGCAGAAAATTATGATATAAGTGGTTTTATAAAATGAAACAAATACTTTAGAAACTCTTTTTCACAGCACAAAAGAACTCGTTTAACAAAATAATAAGATATAAATTGAAATTTTTTGTATAAAGTACTATTTAGAATAAATTAATTATAATTTTTGCATGTACAGTTAAATTGTCAACTACACTGCTGGCTACCCAAGTTACAACACAAATAAAGACAAGGGATATCACAGAAAAATTTATTTTGTAGATAATATGAAGACCAAGAATCAAATGATTAAATTTATAAACTTCTGTGAATTTATAGGTTCCTGAAAAAAATCAGTAGCAGTGAAATCAATGAAATCAGTGAAATCAGTAGCCAGAGAATTTTAATTCATTGAATAATACAAAGAAATTGTTGGATATTACTGCTGCCACACGCCTCAGAATTCATTCAAAGAAACTTTGGATGCGTTTTTCGAGTACAGCAGAGCAAGCAAATTTCAACGTTGTCAAAGTTGATCCAGTTTGTCAGCTGGGGATATAATCTAAGTTAATAGTTGAGTAACTATTGGCGACATGTTTTCTATCAGCGAAATATCTGGAGAGCGAGCCGGCCAGGGAATCAATTTAATATAGCGAATGATGAAGAATCCTTTGCCAATGGGTAACACGTGTGATCTCACATTAACCTGTTAAAATATGGCTGTGGGCAAGCCCCGAAGGTAAGGTAGGACAACTGACTCCAACAACTCGGAGATGCAGCACTGACTATTTAAGGACCATCAATGCATACTAGGAGTGCGAGAGTGATATCCAATACCACCTCATACCATAGTATCCGGTGCAGAACACTTGTCCATTGTACCTTCCTGCATCCAACAATCACATATCCGCATTAAGTTGTTTGGTTTCGTCCAACATGACTACCGAATCCTTAGTCTCGGTAGTCCACTATCCTTCCTCAGTCGAACTCTGTTACATGATTAAAAATTTATCGCTTTTTACGAGAGATAAATGATCGTTTTTTTGAAAAAACACAATTACCGAACTTGAATTCGTTGAAATTGCCAAGATAGTGCTTTGAAGTGGCGCTTCAGGCGTGCGTGTTGTGCGTCTGCGATTAAATTCTAATCATTTACATATCTCATCTGCGCTATTACATGTTGTAAATTTCATATTATTTGCATGCTTCCTTCAGAGCATTGTGTTTAAAGTGGCCAGCAGTGTATTTAAAAATATTCAATCTTAATTCACTTATTTTCAAACAGTTTTTTTAATATAATATTTGTAGCTCGCATTTATCACATCATAAAGCTCATAATGTTCTTATCTTAATTTTTTGTCTCGATAGATTTAAACAATATATGCACATCAATGTTTTTTTACAAACATATGAAATGTAATGTTATTAAGTAGATATAGTGCAAAATTTATTTAATAATATTTCATTCTCAGCATTGAAACTGTGTGTTTATTACATGAATTAGGATAGAAACTGAGTTGAAATATACTTTAAATTTTTTGAATCAATATCCGCTACAAATTGTTATGAAACTAAATGTTTAAATTTTCTCTCTCATACTGCAATATTCTTAAATGCATTTAAATATGAATTGCATAGTGAATTCCTTTTTACTGACCACTGAATTTAAAAAATAATAAAATAAAATAAAAAAAAACCCATTTTTAAATTTTCTGTTAATTTAGATCTTCTATAAAAATATTTTGTTCTCTTGTGTACGATGATTAAATATTTATATGTAATCGCTTCTATATCGTAGGCTCTCAAAGTTGCATTTCATGAAATTATTTTTCTAATATTATAAATATAATTTCAATTCATAATTTTAAGTTACAAATAAATAATGACAAATTGATAATTTTCAACTTGTGTACACGGAGTTTTAAAATATTATATACATGTTTTTTATTAAGAAATTTATTTTCAGTTCATTAAAATTATTTGTTATTTTATATATAAAATTGTTAAAAATTTGTCTTTTATATTTTACTACAAAATTTCATTTTTGTTCCGAAAATACAATTTTATAATAAATAACATTAATTTATATAAAATATAAATTAAGGAAACTAAATAGTTTAATGTAATTGAATTAACAGACACTTTATCATGTTCGAATCTCACAATTTTAATAAAAAGTTTCCCTAATTTTATTTAATAATGGAATAATTTTATTTTAATAACATGCTTTGTGATCACAAAAAAATGTGTCTTTTTTAATGTTCGCACTATGCAAGAACAAGTTGTTTAATTTTAGGCTCAAACACATATCATTTCTCAACTTAGTGCACTTGATATTTTTATTTTATTTAATAATTTTCATTTCAAATTGGAAGTTTTCATTTCTTTCTGACAACAATCTTTATGATTACGCATTTAAGATACGTTAATTAAACACACTCTAAATTTATTTAAATAAAATGTTTATTTAAATAGATCTTACTTGAAATAACTATTTTTAATTAATTTTTTTAAATTAAAAACGTCAGTTATCATAGAAAAAATCATTTTTACAGGCTTTAATTAAAAAGGCTATTTAATATAACTAACATTTTTTGAGTCCTAAGAATTATTTAGATAAAATTAATTTAAATTTCTACAATTTTTTTTTACATTTTTGCAACTGAATTGCTTACAGCAATTTAACGGTAATCTATAATATTTCAACAAATCAAATTAGAAACTAAAATTTTGCCACGAGTTCCCTAAAATAAAAAAGTAGCTCTCTTTTATTCCCAAATGTAGCCGCCAGTATTCAGCAGACCAGAAAACCGCCAAATCATTTATTGTGGGACTAAAATTTAATTTCGCGGAGTGCCTAGAGGTTTGATGGCTAGTTTAATTTTTCTTACACATCTTGTTGAAAGTAATCTCGAAGAGGCGATTAATTGACGTGCTGAGATTAATTACTTCTCTTTTTCTCAGGAGGAATGTATTACATTGAAGTTTGACAGCCTTCGTCTTTTTACGAGAGCGTAATAAGTTCTGCAATATCTCAGATAGCACCGATAAATCTCCATTTCATTTAAAAAGAAATTTTACTGTTTGAGTTTTATTGGCAGTGATTCTTGCAGGGATAGTTACTATCAAAATTTTGTTTTATAGCAGTTCCGTTTATAATCTTATTAAATTTTAAGCGTCTATGTTTTATGCTGGATACTATTTAAAATATATCTACAAACAGCATATTCTATAAATGCATGTTACTTATTTTATTCTTACTTTAAGTGTTGTTTAACTAGCTTATTGAGACTTCAAAAGGTAAACTCTACAATGAATTACAAAACTAACAAAACTTTCTACTACATTTTCTCTAGACTTCATAAGCAACATGTAATGGACATCAATTTTAATGATACTTCAGTATAAATTAAGATAATTAATAAATCTAGGTAAATAATTGGCTTGAGATAAAAGTTAAGTTGAATAACAATAAAACATTAAAGACTACTCTTTGTAAACTTGACTCAATTGGAATTTATTTTTTATATTACATCAAATTTAATACAATCTAAATATTTAAATACATTGAAAAACTATAGTTTTAAGATACTAAATTATTCTCATTAGCTCTTAAAGATGTACAATTAACCTTAATCAAATGTAGAAAGTATAAGCATAGTAGGAAATCCACGTATGAATAAAATACTTTTCTTTAATTTCAAATTAAAATCTAATTAATTTAAGACAAATTGTACAAGTTCTATATATTATAAAAATGTGCAATAAAAAATAGATCAGATTTAAGTTATTTACGATAAATAAGGATTGTAATGAATTACTTAAAAATTGTGTTTTGTTTTTAATGAAACATTTAAAGATTAAGTGCACAATGTGAATTACTGAATAATTTGTTTTTATTTAAGTTAAAATATGCATCTATCGTTATTTTTTCCATAAATAATTACTAATAATTCATTCTAATTAAATGCATTTCTACATATTTTACAAATTATAATTAATTTTTTGATAAATAACATTTCATGCCACCAGTTAAACAGTAAATTATAAATTTGGATAAAGTAAGTAAATATAAAGAAATCAATGAAATTTGTTTCCTAAAATAATATTAAAAAAATTTCTGAAACGTTTTCTATTTATTTAACAAACAATATCTAATTAAATTTACTTAAATTTTTTTTTAAAATATTATAATTTCATTTATGATGTTGACAGAAAAAAAATTTTAAGAGTAATGATTTTCCTTTATTTATTTATCGAAAAACATTTATAAGCGTTTTTTGTAATAATATTGACAGATTAGGAAAACAAACACCAATGTATATGCACTAACAAAAATGAAAAAAAATGAAGCAGAATTAATCATGTTTCACAAAAGAATGAATTTTCAATTGCAAATTTCAATTTATTTATCAACAATTTTTGTCTAATTAAGTTATATTTATAGTGTTTTAAATAATTATTAAATTTCTGGAAATTAACTAATAAATTTATTTAAATTTTAAATTATTTTATAACTTTTCATCATCAAATGAAATTATCAAATGATAATTATTTTAAAACTAAGTTGTATTATAAATTAAGCGTAAATTAAACAATTTATAATTTATTTTTTCTGCTATTGATCATATATTCTAATATATATGATATAAAATTATAAAAGTTTTGAATTAGTATTGAAAGTTATAGGCTGATTAATTTACAATTAATAATATGAATTCAATTTATTTTCTTGAAAAGAAAATACATTTTTAATAAAACAGAAAAATTTCAATGCTTGCATACAAAAATATAAGTCAATTTCATTATTGAGTAAACAGAGATTATACATCATAAAAAAATTATCAGGAAATGTTTCTCGAGAAAAATTTGATCAGTAATATTTTTATAATATTCGGTTTGGTATAAATTACAGAAAGTTTTTTCATTGTTAATAATTAAACATTAGTAAAACATACACAAACTTTTTATTAATTTATATCAGCAAAATTATAAAATTTTATATCAGCAAAAATATTGATTTGCTTCCACATTCTAAAAAAATGATCAGCAAATAATTAATAATTTGGCTCACTTTCCTGACTAAAATATTTTTAAACGTGATATACACTACTGGACATTAAAATTGCTACACCAAGAAGGCACCATGCTACAGACGTGAAATTTATATGAAAGGAAGTAGGTCTTGTGATATGCAAATGATTAGCTTTTCAGCGCATTCAGACAAAGCAGGCGCCAAAAGCGACAACTACATTGTGTTTAAACGAGGAAATTGTTCAGCCGGTTCCTCATACACAAATTGCATTTGAGCGTTGTTGCCTGGTGAAAAGTTGTTGTGATGCCTCGTGAAAGAAGGAGAAATGCGTAGCAGCACGTTTCTGACTTTGATAAGGGTCGAATTGTAGCGTACCGGGATTCCGGTTTATCTTATCGCAGTATTGGTTCTCGTGTCTGTCGA
This sequence comes from Latrodectus geometricus, assembly GCA_026290005.1. Taxonomy (NCBI): domain Eukaryota; kingdom Metazoa; phylum Arthropoda; class Arachnida; order Araneae; family Theridiidae; genus Latrodectus; species Latrodectus geometricus. The sequence goes on from JAPDSC010027388.1 coordinate 6,768, forward strand.
GATCCAATGACTGTTAGCAGAATATGGAATCAATGGGTTCAGGACGGTAATAAGGAACGCCATGCGGGATCTCAACGGCCACCTATCACTAGCAACCTATAAGACAGGCATATTATTCGCATGGCCGTAATGGATCGTGCAACCACATCACGAGCCGTGAGTCAAGAAACGGGGTCGTTTGGAAGACAACAAGTGTCTGACGAACAGTTCGACGACGTTTGCAGCAGCATGGACTTTCATCTTGGAGACCATGGCTGCGGCTTCCCTTGACGCTGCGTCATAGACAAGAGCGCCTTCAATGGTGTGATCAACGATGAACCTGGGCGCACGAATGGCGAGACGTGATCTTTTCAGATGAATCCAGGTTCTGTGTACAGCATCATGAAGGTCGCATCCATGTTTGGCGGCATCGTGGTGAACGCACAATGGCAGCGTGCATTCGTCATCGTTATACTGGCCCATCACCTGGCGTGATGATATGGGGTGCCATTGGATACGCGTCTCGGTCACCTCTTGTTCGCATTGACGGTGCTTTGAACAGTGCACTTTACATTTCTGGTGTGTTACGACCCGTGGCTCTACCCTTTATTCGAGCCCTGCGAAACCCTACGTTTCAGCAGGATAATGCCCAACCGCATGTTGCTGGTATTGTACGGACCTTCCTTGATACGGAACATGTTCGGTTGTTGCCCTGGTCAGTAAGTTCTCTAGATCTTTCACCAATAGAAAACGTTTGGTCAATGGTTGTCGAGCGACTGTTTCGTCACCAAACGCCAGTCACTATGGTTGATGAACTGTGGCATCGTGTTGAAGCTGCATGGGCATTTGTACCTGTGCATGCAATCCAATCTTTGTTTGACTCAATGCCCAGGCGTATAACTGCTGTTATTACTGCCAGAGGTGGTTGTTCTGGGTACTGAATTCTCAGGATCTATCCAGCCAAAATTTTTGAAAATTTAATCACTTGTTATTTCTAGTATAATATATTTGTCCAATAAATATCATTTTGTTATCTGCATTTCTTCCTGGTGTAGCAATTTTAATAGCCAGTAGTGTATATATTTTTGTGCGACCATTGAAATTGCCAAATTATGAGATGAAATTAGGCTAGGTATTGTATACATTGTACATTGTGTTTAATTCCATTATTTTTGCACACACACGTAAACTCATAATTCTTTCAACACAACAATTTTTTAATAAATTATGTAGCATAGTATTTTTGCAATGCGCAAACTGATTTATTCTATGAAATTGCATTGATTTGATTTCTCACAAATTCTGAAGCAAATTTTTAAAGAATGCTGAGTAATATTTCTTTTCTTTTTAGAGCAAAACATAAAACTCAAATTTATTTTCTTCTTAAAACTCTTTTAAATCTTAAAATTCAAATTTATTTTATTATAAATTTGAATTATAAGAATTAAAAATAATTTTTATTGTGTTAAAAATTACTTATAAAAATGCATGTGATATATTATTAATTTCTTTTATCGAGGATCTATAATTGAAAAAGTATTAATTTAGAAAATGTTGTATAAAATTCTGCATATTGTTGTTATTAGAAATCGGAAACACTATCTAGTTATGTTTTTGAAATTTTCTCTGTTCTCTCTTTCTCTTTAATCTTCATATACCAAACAGTTTTTTTTTGACAAAATATTGTCCCATAAATAAAAATAAACAATTTATAAAATTTGAAAAGAATTATTTAAAATAATTTAAATAAGCATTTTTAATTAATTCATAATAAGCTTTTTCATTTTTCAAGAACAAGTATGCATTTAAAATTAGAATATTAAAACAATTAATTTACATTTTATTTCTTAATTATATTATTTATCACAAATTGGAGGATTCTTTAGTCAGAATTTTCAATTCTATGAAATAACTGAAAATTTAGATATCATTATTCCAGCCCTAAAGTTCTATAAGTGGGCAACTTTAATAACTTTTTATTAAATCAATAAAACTAATTATTATTGACTGACGCATTAAAACTTATTCAAATTCATGTACTATTCTTTAAAAATGAAAATAAGATTTTTTACCTTAAAATTTGGTTGTATTATTTTTGAAGCAATTTTATCCCCAAATAACCTAAAACGTATTTTAAAGAAAATAAAATAGAATGAAATGAAATACATGTTTTAAAATTCAATATACTTTTATTGTATTTTTTCATGAGATCACTTTAAAATGTTGAGACATTGTTAAAAAAAAGTAAAGTATATACTTAATTTTTCATAGTGCTTTTTAATTTTCATGCATTTAAATCAATTTACAAATTTAATTTTTATAACTTACGCTTAGTGAATACTGGGAAGCATTTATTAGATATGTAATACCTAATACAAGTAGTGTAAAAAAGGAAATAAATAGTTTTTACTGGTAAATTAATTTTTCGTCATGTGTTTAAGTGCTTAAAGTATTATTTTTCAACCACATGATTTTAATAACTAAAAAAGGAATTTTGAAGAATTTATTTCCGGAAGTATTTAAAGTTAGTCAATTCTTTTAGATTTATTTATTTTCAAAAGTGGAAATACAAATGTTTAAATAAAATAAAAAAATATAACTTTAGATGTTTCAATAAAATTAAATTTATTGAAATGCAAAATGAAAATAAATAATTTTTGAAATCTATTCATTAAATTCTGCTACATTAATTTGTACCATTTTTATTTTGAGTTGTTAAATTTAAACGATTGAAATTAAAAATGATACAATTATCTCAAAATCTCTTTATCGTGTCAAACAGAGTAAACAGTTATAAGTAACTACTAGAATAATTTAACTTTACAAAAAATAATTGCACGAATTTAAAATTAAACGAATCAAATAACAGATGACAAAAAATGTAAGAGCATTTGCGTTTTTAATAATTAAATCTCCTGTGCTTTTAATGATTCTTTAGTTATAAAATTATAAATAAGGTAATTTTTTCTTCATACTGATTAACATTAAAAAATTAAGTTATTATTACACTTCTTAAAATAAATTCTTTATTACTAAATATTATAAAGTGGGTATCGTTATTAAAATCTGAAATTTCTTAATAATTTTTATAAACTACTGAATTAATTAATAAAAAAATTGAAAGTTGATACCTTCTTTTGATTAATATCATTAATAGACTTCTTAGCAACAAGTCTTTAGAAAAATTTTATTCTTTAAATATTCTTATATTTTAAAGCTTATTTCTAATTAAATGTTTTTTTTAAGTAATGAAGCATTTTGCAACAATTATAGAATGATTTTAGACTTTGTGCTTTTCTTTTTTCTTTTTAATATTTATAGCTGGATGAAATTTGGACTAACTTCTATATCTAGATGTTGTACCGTACAAATAATATACCAAATATTCAAAGCTTCATAAATTAAGTTATTTGCCACAAACCGTAGCCGGATCTAAATTTTGGTATCCTTATTGTTATATACTTTGCAGTAGTAATGGTTTACAGTTCAGGAGTGTTTTGATAAGTAAATCTAAAAGTAAATCTTCTCTGATATAATGATTAAAAAGTGACAGGCATTGTGATTAGTTTATTGCAACAGAGTGTCTTCTGAAAGGATATAATCATTAAAGATGGACAGCATTTGTATTAAGCTAGAGGGAATTCCAGGGCATCTAATAAAAAAAATCATAATATATTTAATTTTCCAGTAACATAATTAAAAATAGAAATTCTTGCAATACGACATGATTGAAATATGAACCATTATTTAAGATACGATAATATTTTTCCTTTCAGAATGACTACTATTAGAATCTCTTTTATCATTTTTACTGTGAGCCATTTGTAGAGGGCAAATATGATGTTATTTTCGGCGGAGTATATATATATATATATATATATATATATATATATATATACATACATATACATTCAGAAACAAAAAAAAAACTAAAAATGTCAATTATGTGAAATCATTTAAACTTTGCTTCAATAAATAATAATTTTTGTCTTAGGTTAATGAATGCTTTTTAATTTAAGATAGTCAACTGTCTTCGTTAGGTACTAAGGTTCAGTCTTGTTTCGAGAATTTCCATACAAACTTGATTATTGTTTTGATGTATCTCATCAAAA
>JAPDSC010027397.1:0-17806 GCA_026290005.1 Latrodectus geometricus
AACAACAAAAATTTTAAATAACAAGGGACCAATTTCTCACAATTTTAAGTCAGCCAAAATATTAACCCTTTAATTATTACTTTTCCTTTAAAAAAGTAACTCAAATTGTTGAAATATATATTTATTGATTTATAAAATGTAAATTAGTCTACGCAGATTTTAATATTTGATAAAATATCATCAAAATCTTTAATAAACCTAATTTTAATGTTTTATAGCATTCGAAGTTAAAAATAAAAAAATTTGAATTTTTCCTTTTTCTAATTAAGTGATCGATTTGACTTGAGGGAGAAAAGTAAACAAAAAGGAATATATTTTTCTAGAAACAATAGAAATGGTGCCCATGTGACACCGAAAGCCCATATGTTCTGATTTGTCAGCAAAGTGTGCATTGCGAAAAGTAATTCGTTTATCAGCGCCGCCACGTGGACCGAATTCACGAAGATGCAATTTCTTCTTTTGCATTTTTTTCGCAATAACTGCCATGGGAGATACGAAGGAAAAGAAACTAGATGAAGAGAAATGACTGTGTCTTAACATTTTACGATAGAATCCAGAATAATGTGAACAGAAAAAACTCTGTTTCTTTTAATGTTCTTTTATATTATGTTTATAAGATAGAATACTCATACTCCATTAATTAATTCATAATTATATTTTAATTCATAATTTATATAACTTTATAAGCTCATTTTGTGAAATGTACTATTTACATTTATACATATATAAGTAACTCAGGTTTTACTTCAAAACAAAAGTATTTTTCCCAGGAAATTACAATAAATAAATAACTAAAATAAATTCCATTTATGAGATCTTGTTACATAGAAATTTTCTTATTCTACATACTAAACAAACTTGTCTAATTCTTTAGTTCTATAATAAATTATTGAAATATCGCATTGATACATAACCTGATTTTTGTAAATATATCATTAGGAAGAAATATATATTTAAACAGGATTTCAAAATGTTTAGTTTAAATAATTGCATAGACTTTTTAATAAAATTTAAATACAAAGAGAAAGTTATAGAGTTTTTTCTTTTTTTTTTTTTAAAAAATCTCAACAATTTTATAGACAAACGTGTTAATTACTTGGAAAGTGAAGCATACACCAGAACTCTTTTATACTGTGCTTGAATTTAAACTACTTTGCTTTTTAATTTTTAATGCTAATCTTTATTCATACAGTGGATTTAAATTTTCATCATTTGATTTCAAATTATTTTTAGTTTAGAATCAAAAAATTTAAACAAATCTCAGAAATACTTTGAAATAAAATATTTCCTTTTAACTACATCCCTTTAATGTTAATATATTTGTCTTCTTGTTTTCTCCAGCAAATTAATATGTTCTAATCCATACTGCAATAGATTATCTTCATTTTCCCTTGTATTTTTTGAGATATCAAAAATTACAAGATTTATTAGAGGAATTTAAATTCATAAAAAATTAAAATACATTTTTCAAAAAGATTTTTGACTTTCAATCCTTATTTGTGTATATTTATATTTATTTAATGCCTTGATCACTGTTCAAAATTTTTTTCAGTTTTTTATTTAAAATTATAAAAATGAAATTTTCATTTCAAATTTATCTTAGCCTGTTACATTATTTAGCATTTTCAAATATTTATAGCAAAATATTTGATGAAATAATTACAATTGTAGTTATGTAATGAATAACTTCATTTTTAAGAGATCGGTTAGTATTTAAAGTTTTTATTTCGATCTACATAATAATGAAATTGGCAACTTACACACACACACAAACGATTTGCGATTATATTAGAGAAAAATCAAGTATGTTGAACAAATTTCTATTTAAAAAATGTATATCATATTCCTGTATACTTATTCAGTATTTTAATACGGATATTTAATAAAGAATAGATATAGAAAATGAGTAATATAATAAAGAATTGTTTCTTTTACATCACAAAAAGATTTATTTGGAAGTAATTAATTTATGAAAAATATCCAAGTTTTTTTAATAATAATAATATAGTCTTAATCAAATTTAATTGTTTTTCAATCAATTGTAATTTATTTTTTTATGTATTTAACTTAAGTATAATATAGTTTTCTTTAAAAAACTTAATTTTTTATGCAATAATAATAAATAATTTACTTTTAAAGAACTTTAGATTTACTTGTAATTTTGATTTTAAGTACACATTTGTTGTACTATGTAATATTTTTATTAACATTCACTATACATTACATATCAAACTGTAACCATTATCTGTGTGAAAAATTCTTCAATATGCTCATTTTGTAATAATTATAATTTTATAATAAATAGTTAAAATGGAAGATAAAACTGTTCAAACAGCTTAAAATAAATGTTATCATCATGTTAAGTTTCAATATTATTGCATATTTCTTCAAAAACATTGTACAGAATATTATATTTCAAATTTCTCTCTTCAATGTTAAAATATACTCCGTTAATAAAAGTATTTTTTATATAGACAAGCTTGCCTTGTTCATATTTTGAGAGCAATGATATGTACTTCCTTTCCATTTGAGTAAATTATAATAACTGCTAAAAATATAAGTATATGTTTAAAAATAGATTGAGAGATATTACGATTTTAATTTTTTAACTCTTTTGTCATTTTAATTGGCTATTATGGAAAGATATCTTAAAATATTCTACTTCAAATTTCCTTTCAAACATTCAAGTCATTAAAATATCGCTTTAATATTTAAAATTTAATACGCCATGTCCTTATATAATGAATATGACTTTAAAAATAATACATGTAAAAATGTTTTAAAATAAATTCTAAATGCTGTTTGGAGATGATTTGAAGGAGATTAATTTTTACAAATAAATTTAAGTGCACATAAAATTTAATATCATAATTTTGAAGAAACTTTAAATAATTTCAATACATTACAATTAGTTTATTTGATGTAATTAAATGAAATTTGTGGAACAATCTATGAAAGAAATTACACTTTTTCTTTAGCAACATTACTAATTTTTTAAAAAATGCGGTTAATGTATTTTTCTTGCTGTAATTAAGTAAAAATTTGAACTAAAAATAGAATGATATTAAATAAATATTTTATTCTTTTTAAAACTATTTGTAGGTTGATTATTTTTATGAAACAATTTTAAAAGAAAATTACACTTTTATATTAATTTTTACAATTACTATTCAAAAACACTTTTTTTTTATAAAACTTATATAAACTTATATAAACACTAATTTTATAAAACTTATATAATTTCAAATTAATAAATTACTGTATATATCCATCATTGTAAACACTAAATCAATAAATAACAAGAAATTGTAGCAAATAAAACATGTATTTGAAGTGAGACTTTCGTAAATTTTATTTTGAAAAAAATTCTTAAAATAAAAAATAAAAAAACCCCCTAAAGAGACAATAAATAATATTGGTTTTATTTAGGTTTTGTCACGAGCAATTTTTCTTTTAGCTACAAAACATCCCTTTACCATTTACTCGGTCATATGCTTCGCTTCTCTATCGTAACAGAAATATGACCGGAAGCGACGACACATGACAGAAGCATAGTAAAAGAAAAATATTTATATGGAAAGAAAAACAATTTATCTGTTTCATCCCCTATTAATTCCATGGGGAAAGAACTTATATTTCTCAATGCAAACACATGTGAACATTCATCTGAAGTTGTAGGCAAACTAAAGTCAGAAGGGAATAAGACGCATTCAATATTAGTTGCTTAAACTAATGTATATCTGAAAGCTGAACCTAAATACGAAACTCTTATATTTTTTTCTGAAAAGTTATTCGTCGGGAATTGGGAATATACCCTGGTGAATGAGGCATTCCCCTGAGAAATGTACCTAATAAGATCTATTGGAAGAACGAAAGCCAAAATTGTTGCATCTATTTCCTAAACTTCTGGTAGAATCTTCCAAGAAATTGCTATATCGTATGATTTTTGTTATATCGATATTTCGGTTGAGATACTAGAGTATTGCTTTCTGTGCAATGAATTAACTTTCTTACAAAAGTTTTTGCTTTATGCAATCGTATAGTCTGAAGTGCAATACTTTTCACAATGTTGCAATTTAGAATATTTTTTATAATATTAAACTGAATTGAATGAGAGGGAAAATATTGTTAATAATGAAAACATAGTTAGTCATCTTAAATTAATTTTTTAAAATGTACAAAAATATTGATAATTGTTTTTTTTTTTTTTTTTTTTTTTTTTTAAATGATGATATTTAGGTACTATTTAGTATGTTTATGTACTTACATAGATTTTATAAATATGCTCTTATATAATTTTTCTTTCCATACTTGAAACCTAATTTTCCTTTTTAAGAATACAAGTAAAGAAATGTATTCATTTGTCATTTTTAAATGCACATTTCACTAATTTTTTTTATAGATTCATTAATCTGAAAATAAGTTTTACACAATTATGAAAATTTTCAATGAATCAGTATTGATAATTTCAACGAACAGTTATACAGTTATAAGCTCTTTGGGAATTCTTTGAACAATTTATATATCATGTAAATCTGGAAGTTATTGTTTATATTATATAATGTTTTGTTAATTTTTTCTGTATTTATACTTAATATACTATCTAAAACTATATGTATTATTATTAATTTCTAACGAAATTTTAATATAAAATTTTAAGCTAAGTGGGAATTATTTTGCATGAATACTGTAGCTTATTATTTATAAAATACTAATCTAAAGAATATACATTATTTTATACATTATTTATTTTAAATTATTTTTCTCTCTTGCATGATTTTTTTTTTGTATTACTAAAGGGAAATACAAATTTATTTCCATTGAAAATTTATATATTTGTGATATTTTTATGTAATATTACATCTTATAAGAATTAGATATCATATTTTGTGAAATGTTAGATTTTGCTGCTGGTTTACTGGTTTTGGTGCATCGCCCTCTCTTTGCGCTACTTCATTTCTTTTTGGATTTACTGCACTTTGCAATGTATTTTTTTTCTCCTTGGCATTAGGGAATTTCTCTGCTTTTTTGCACTCAACTATTTGAACCTAAAAAAACATAGTCAATTTCTCCGCACTTTAACCCTGAAAAGGAAATGTAGCATTAACTTATCTTATAATTTCTTCAAAAAAAATTTTTTTGTGAACATAAAAATAATCTAAACTTATCAATTTCATCGTTAAGTAATTATTAGTGGTCTTTCATCTTGCCTCCTCTGATTTGCTGTGTAACAATACATTCAGTGGCTTTTAAACTGATATTTTTGAAGTAATGTCTTACATCCATATACTGATGAACTTTTTGCAACCCTTTCTATTTAATGTTTCAATCGATTTCATTGTAACTGCTTTTCGAAGATAATTCTTTTCTCTCGTGTTCTAGGGGCATAACCTAAATAACCCAAATATATTAGTTTCTAGTTTTAAATTATTTTTTTTAATGTACCAGGTACCCCTCTTTTAGGACAAAATTTGGGCTAGTGTTTTTCACAAATGGCTTATACCACGTCGTTGTATAAACCAATAAATTTATTGTTGATATTTTAAACTTAGTGTAATAACTCGTCATTTTTATATGCATGTGTAATCAATGGAATTCATCATTTTTAGTATAGTTCTTCATGCGTGTCTTGTTCAAATAAACAATTTTTAATCAAGTCCCGGGGTGCTATGTCCCAATTTTGTGATAAGTAACCATTCATCCGACAGTTTTCTAAGCAATGAATGTTATTTTTTTATCGATAATTTTCATTTTAAACTTAACTTTTCTGATAATAAATGAGAGAATTTACATAAAATTCATATAAATATTAATTAAACTTTATACTACAATTTCCCCATTAACTTCCATGTGTATTTTTAATCAATTATTTTGCCAATTAATTTTATGTAAGTTTTATAAATAATATATTTTTCCTAAGTTACATAATTTGAAATATTAAAGTAATAGTACATCTAAACCATTTTTTTTTCTATTTTTCAAATTACTGAATTATATTATGATCTGTTAAGACATAAAGAAACTTGATTTGAAATAATCAAATTAATTAGGAAACTATATTTTTAGAGAAAACAGATTTTAAGGAATCCATTGCTTCATGCCATTGAAAAATTAAGGAAATAAAAAAATCCAAATGATTAACAAATATAAAACTGCAAATCATTCGCATTAAATATCATAATTATTTAATATAAAATTAATGTTAAATTTATAATTAAACATATATGCGGAAGAAAGAAATGAGAATATCGAAATAAATTACTTTTTTTGTGAAAAACAATTTTCTTAGAGATATAGTAATAACAAATATAGAACACATATTACTTCTTTACAATATTTCTTAAAACTTACATAAGTATCCATAGTTCATTGAAGCAAAAATATTGCATTTGCTTTAAAAATATTATATAAAAAAATGACCTTTATATCAAAATCCTCTTACATTTTTAAAGAAGTATAAGCTCTTTACATTTTAAGTTAACGTTGTAAAATATTTATAGCAACCAATATCAAAAATTTGAATTTCTTTATGCATAATAAACAACTTTTTTCGCCTTCAGACAAACACAAAAGAGCAGTTACAACGTGAAATTTTAAATATTTACTTATGTGGAATTTATTATTCAGAGCTTCATATAAACCTAGAATACTAGGGATTCTATTGAAGTTATATTTTTATAATTTTAATGCAATTCCCTATATGATTTGGAAGCAAATATTTGGAGACATTTATTATTAGTTTAAACTGAACAATTTACTTATAATATCTTTGAAATTTAGAAAAGATTACATTTTAAAAAAAATTAATTCTCATTATGACATTTATATTTATAGTATTCGAAAGTCGCAATGATTTTGAAGTCATCAAATGACTTGCTTTACATTCCTAAATTCATATTGATTTTCATAGTTTGGAGGCTGATAACTAGATTTACATCTATCTGTAATGTTTGGCAATGATAACATGAGAATCGAAACGAAAATCCACAATTGTTGCAGATAAGAACAGGTAACATGTATGCACTTTTCTTGAGGATCAATCGATCATTTAAATTCGACTGGCGTCCAAGCGAATGGTCAAGATATCATAACAAAGGATCACAAAGCAATGGGATTGCGTTCGTATAAAAACGTATACATCAGCCACTAAAGAAAAAGTAAACTGTGAGTCGAAGAGATTTTGTGAACCACGTGATCAAAGAAATTTAAAATGTCTCCATAAAGCAACACAAGACTTGGTACAATTATGTTGCCTGATCTTAATTTAATGTCTATGTCAACAAACAAAACTGGTATCAATTGGACATCTTAGTATTATCTTACCCCGACATTCACAAAAGGTCACAGGTTGTTGTATCAAACTTTCATAGCGAATATTGGTCCAATATTCAGTGGCATTATTGCCTCAGCCATGTAGTATATAAATACAAAAGCGTGTCTTTGATCTCTAAATCAGCAGTCTCAAAATGATAGGGTGGTACTGGTTTATATCACAATAGGCTGGTCCTCATGAAACTGCTGACATCGTTCCCTGGTTTCAAACAATGCTTGATTTGTATTTAATTAGTGCAGAAAAACATGAGGGGCAAGGCAAAATCGTAGCTTCAACTTTAATCTTGGAAACTTCCTCTTAATTCCTTACACCAAGAACCGAATTTCTAGGAATCCCCTTTAATCTCTGGAAAATCTGATATCATCCCTAAAGAGTGAGATTGATCTATTTTATTCCAATCCTTCCACCAGCACGTTAGGATAAAGTATTGGAACTGGCTTAATGAAAAATAGTTAAGAAGTCATGAAAAGCTATTATTTCAAGCATCTTGTATATTTAATATCATTCATACTTTATTCAGTATATTAGGTTTCTCGTGCTTGAAAGCCGTTTTTATCCAATATGGTCGATTTCTTTCTTTTATTTTTTGGACGCTCTGTATTAATAATAAATTGTGAATAATTTTTTCTGATAAACAATATGTATATTGAATCATCACAAAATTTAAATGGTTTAAGATTTGTGTGTTTAGTTTAATATTTTGAGATTATAACTAAATTATCAGAATCAAATTAAATTTAATATATAAATTATTTTGATACAAATTAATTATTAAACTCTCAAAACATGAAAACAATATTAAGAAACCAAAACCAATATTTGATTTTCAATCATTGCACTTCAATAAGTGCTTCTAAATGAAGTGGCATATATTCAATCAGATTTTGAATAAAGAAACCTCAAGCGGATAAAGGCCATTCTATGTTATTTTTAGCCCATTTTAAACTTCAATGGTAGAAGATGTATTTCGGAGCTCTGATCAACGAAATCCATTTATAATAATATTTGCTGCATCCCACAACTAGCTAGGTGTATTAGGCTAACATACACAGGTAATAAACTAATATAGTATATTATACTGAAAAGACGTCTTGAATCTTCCTTGCTAAATTTGAGCGAGTATTATTCTGCTCAAAGATTACAACAGAATTTCTTTGATGGAATATTTCAAACTACAGCAATTCACTTTTAGCCTGTATATATTTACATTACTATCACTATTTTGCACCTGTTATTTTTATAAGTATGTAAATGTATCTCAGAACTATCTACAAATGTTTGCTAATCGTGAAGGCTGATAAAGCACTCGACCGGGATTCATCGAAAAAAAAACACATCTTTTCCAACAACACCTTTACTCTACTATTGACACAAAGGTTTCAACTCAGACTGTTGGAAACCGACTCCATGGTGTAGGTCTGTAAGCTCGCCGACCGATGGTATGTGTTAAACTAACATCAAGGCATCATCGTGACCGCAGGGAGGGGGCAACAGAACATGTGAACTGGAGGATAAATGAATGGAGCAATGTTCTTTTTCTGACGAGTCCCGTTTTTTCGTTCATCTTGATAATAGACGTATATTCATCTGGAGGGACAGTGGCAGTAGGAATTATCCTGCGTTCGTGCACGAAAGTGTCAGATTTAGTGGTGGGTGAGTGTTTGGTGGCATCTCCATTGATGGGCGCACATACCTCTATATCATTCCAGATGGCCCTCTTACTGGTCGCCGATATAAAGATGATGTCCTCAGACCTATTGTAGTCCCTTACACTAAAACAATCGGATATGTCTTCATTTTAATGGACGATAACTGCAGGCCACATTGTGCTAACCTGGTGGAGGATTTCGTTTTCGATGAAGGAATCGTATATTGGAATGGCCAGCGTGTTCTCCAGACATTAATCCATTAAAGCACGTTTAGGATGCTCTAGGAAGACGAGTTGCTGGCCTCCACAAACTCTCCAAGAACTGGAAAGAGCTCTTCTGGAAGAGTGGAACAGAATAACACAACTCGTGATTAATAGCATCATTGACTCCATGCCTCAAAGGTGTTCAACGTTGCTGGACGTCCATGGAAATCATACCTCCTACTGAAAATGATTTCCTTTGTAGAAAACATCTTTTTTATTCTTTTTCTCTTATATGCACAGATTGTGTTTTTTTCCTTTTGTACACAAATGAGCAATAAAATGCATTTTTTGCTGCCGAACATGAGTAATTTATTCACATATAACCTACAACGTCTGACGACCATGTATCAATCAGCTAAAACGTTTCCCAGCCATAACATCCACCTAAAGCTACAATATTCTTTAATTGTTTTGAGCAGTGTATTTGAAGAGTTTTTTTTCTAGAATACGATGCTTAAAATATTTTGGTACATTTTTTCCTCGTTTTTTTCTAGGTATTGTAACCGAATTTTCAAAATTTAATTAATAAGTAAAAGAATGAGTGTATGATCTTTATGTTTAATTATCTCTTGTCTAGTATTTGAAGCTGCGTCTTATAAATAAAAATTTTAAATAGAAACAAATAAGAATTTTATCTTATAAAAATCAAATCAGCTTAAGTTATTCATATGTACAATTGTCCTAAATTAATTTTATATTGTCTGTGAAATTTGTTTTCAATATATGATGATTGTGTTGACAGAAAGTATTTTTATTTTTTCACGCCAATGCAGAGTATGAAAAACAATTTTAGTTAATTTGATGGATAATGTCAATATTTGCTTTTATTTGAGATTTAATGGACTTCATAATATTTTATCGATCTTAATAAAGGATTAAGAAACAATTCGAAAGGTGGTTGGTTACAGATTTGTGTACTAAGAATAATATAATATTGTATACTACTAATAGAATTTGAATATATAAATTCCTTTTAATAAAAATTGTTGGATCTGATGTTTTGATAAAATCAAGTAAATAGGATGACATTATTTATAAGTTGAAATATGACTTTTACTGTATATTAAATCTAAACCTTCACTTTAGGACAAAATTATTAAACTTCAGTAACGATGTTTTAAAAACAGATCAATATTTAGCCCCTTCCAGTAAATAACGGCATTCGGCGACAGTTTTAGTACCAAAAACGTACTTTTACATATTATTAGAAAGATAAACTTTTGACTTCAAATAGATAGATCAACCTTTCCTCGTGTGATAGCTTCATTCCTTAAAATTTCAATTTTATTTTAACAACCTTCTTTCCCTTTCTGGCGGTAAGGGTATGCTATCGAACGGTCGATGCAATCGTTCAACTTGTCAGACAGAAAGTCGCCGATTTTTGGAACCCCTATCCCCTTTCTGAAAAATCGATTGAAAAAGGCATATGTCGAACGCATCTATCAGCATTTATCTTTTTTGAGATATTTTATTCTAGAAAATGCCATTGGTAAAGAAAAGGATTTCCTACCAGAAGGAACAAAAGAGGATATGTAATATTTGGCTACAACCTGCAGGAAATAAGACAAAATTCTTTGCGAGTAATTTTCTTCCGACAAGGAATAAAATAGATTTTTCAAATGCAGTCTTGTTTTTTTATATTTATTAAAATAATTATTATTTTTTTATTTGACTGGCATTTTTAAATAAGATATGTTATTATATAACAGAAGGGTCAAATACGTATAAGAGCTATTTGAGTAATAACACGGTAATGTGCCCAACATACAAATGGTAGCCGAATAACCTGAAAAAACAAGGAAATTAAATTTTTTTTCAAAATTTTTATCAATATAAATGAAAAGTAAACACTTTTTCCGAATAGTTTATGCAAACAGTTGCTATTTTTTCTAGAAAAATCATTTTATATTTAGTAAAACTTTACAAAAAAAGTCAGAAATGATTTTTAATTGAAATTTGATACAAAAAAATTCTACATAAGGAATAAATTATGAAAAAATCATCACAAATAAATGCAATGTTATACGAGTTTCTATTTTATGTCAAAAATAAATTTTTCATTTTTGATTAAAAAGTTATGTAAAAAAACATTTTTTTAACAAGAATAAGAATACCATTAATTATTACTCTTTTTTAATAAATACTTACTAATTATTCAAAAATTTATCTAACAAAACCCTTAAAAGTATTTTTAATAATAAACTTAATAAAAGCATGTTTTTAGCTTTTGAAAATAGAAATATCAGTTTCAAACTTATATTAAAATACTGAATATATAAAGTAAACATCATATAAAATATTTCTATTTGAATGAGCAAACTGATTCGTAGCCACTTCGTATTGTATTTGCATGCATATATATTATCATTCTTCCTAAAAGTTCTCTTTTACATTATCAATAAACAATTTTCCTAAATTCAAGGTATTTATTTGAAATATATTAGTTATTTGATGAAGTTAAATTTAATTTCTTATAAATTATATAATATACCAAATGAAATATATGAGGCAAGATATATATGACACCTTTTTATAGAAGTATGTTCATTTAAATTGTTTTTATATTATGCAATTAAATAGATTGATTGATAAAAAATAAAAATAAGTAATATTAATTAAATAAATCATATCTGAGTCTTTATTAATTTGTAGAGTCACCAAAATTATATAGTTCTGTAAAAGACAATAATTTCAGAATTTGGATTAAATTTTTTTTAAGTTTAATATTACTAATTTCTGAATTTTATATCTAAATAAATATTTCAATAATATTTAAAAACTCAAATTGTCTTGTAATTGAAATGTATTGAGTTTAATACATTTCAATTACACAATACATTGAGTTTAAAATTTTCTTTGAAATGCTCATAATTCCTAGAAAAAATAATTTAAAATTTGCGACAATATCAGGATAAATTCAATTTCCTTTTAAAATTTTATTAGGTAAATTCAAAAATTCAAGCGTAAAAGTATTTTACTCAATCTTCTTCTATTGTTTATACGTGAGGAAAATACGTTACATAACTTCCTTTACTAGAATCAATACTATTGTTTTCCACATACCCAAATCCATACATCAACCTTCGTATTCTGAACAATTTTATTTTATCTCTTATTTTCTGTGGAATGAAATTGGACAGAGAATGTCTCTGCTTTTAAAAGATTGGTTTGGACAAAAGGAAATTGAAAATCAAACGCAGTGGACTTCCAAAAAAGTACAAAGAAAACTTGAGAATTGTAGATTGCATTTTAAGCGTGGTAGAATTTTGTAATGCTTTTGTTTTGAAACTCTTAAAAATAAAAAAAAGATTTGTTTCTAAGACCACTGTAAAACAATACCAAAAATCTTATCAATGTAAATTGAGATTTCTTTTGTTATGCGCGAAATCTATTTGAATTAAATGTCTGTAGTAGCAAATTTTTTATTTCTTTTAACATATTCTTTAATAGATTTTACTATAAAAAATGCTTTATAACAGTAATTTAGTAATTATAATATTTACCTTTCTTATTAATAAAAATATTTTTGCTTTTTTAATTATTCTTATGTAAACTGACTTTCATTTCTCAATTTAATAAAATTTTAGCTTCTTAATGTTTATTGTAACAGTCATTTACTATTATTGTTACACAATTATTTATTTGACAGCTACAAGAATTTAAGACTCGCTTTTCTTCAAGTAAGAAAAGTAATTAAATTTATACATGTGAAATAAAAGCTTAAAACTAGAGAATAAATAAATGAGTTTTGTTGCTAATGTAAGATTTTATCCAGTTGAGAATTTCACAAACGGTTTCGCAGCAGCTCTTAAAATGAAACTGTAAATTTGCAAGCTGTATAATTAGAGTTTTCTATTCACTTAAGGGAAAAACTTCAGTTTTAATATCTAATTTAATTAAGTTGTTTATTTCATAAAATAATCTTAAAACTAAGTAATTAAGATTTTTTCAAGATTAATTGCACATTCTTATTTTAAATGTATGTAACATAATTTAATATTAGAATTTAAAGTATAATAATAAATTAATAGAAAGTATAATACTTAAATTAAACATACAGAATATATTTGAAAAATAACTTATAAGCTGTAATAATTTTGTAAAAATAAAGTTTATAATCAATAAAACAAATTTAAGTATATCTTATATAGTTTTATACAATTACAAATTGCTTAGGTTTTACCTTGAAGTTAACTTAATACTATTTTAATACATAATTGTAAATATATTATTTTAATCTCTATAAACTTGTTTATTACCTTAACAATTAACCGTAAAATATATAATATGGATGTACTATTATTTACGAACTTAATTAAATTTTAGTAACTGTTTTATTTTTCAGCCATAAGCCAATTACATTTAAATCAAATCCCTTTTATAATACTTATGTTCATTTAAATGTATTACAAGATATAAATATAAAATATATCGTAAATATTTAGTCATCAAATCAGCTACATGATAATTTGTATTTATTACTCTAAAAAAACTTTAAAACTTATTACACTAAAATCATCGATGATCAAAATTGTCTTTGAACATCAAAAAATTAAATGAATAAATTTAATTACTAAGCAAATTTTCTTTTAACAATTAGATTATGTCGATGTTTTTTAAATTCATGGACAGAGAATAAAAAAGGCCATGTGCAATAGTACAATTTGCTACAAATATAAAGAGACAAAAGTACCTTTCACTCTCTAGTTCGCTAAACAGCCCAAAACGATTTCCAGAATATATAGTTCATAAATGAAATCAGTATTTGTACATAAAAGGAACTTTTCTCGAAATTCATTATAGAAATCACAGGAATTTAAATTTAATTAAAATAAAATAACATACGTTTTAAATGAAAGAACTTTTTCTTAAAAATTTTATTAGTGATAAATATTTTTTAAAAATTTTTTTAGCTTTTTTTTAATAATTTTATGTCTAATAAATATTTAAATTTTATTCAATTTTGTAATTTAACTATGTTGTTAGCTAGATTACAGCAGGAAATTTTAATATCAGTTACTTCCAAAATTGAAAAAAATGAAAAATTCACACAAATTAATCATATGCTTGAAATTTATACCCAAGTACCCAAGATATAAATAAATGTAAAAAATAATAGTAATAATATATATATATATATATATATATATATATATATATATATATATATATATTATATAAATTTGATACATTATTAAATTAATCTTTACATATGTAACTCAAATATACCTCGTCAATAATTCAGAACATAATGTATGTGAAACATTTTAACAATTATACAGAAAAATCTATTTTTTTGTACATTATTTTGATGCAATTTGAAAGAAGTTCTAAATAATAATTTTAACAACCATAAGCATTTCCTTTTGCGAAAACTAACTTTCATTTTAAATAATTGAATTTAATTAAATATGTCTCTTAACTCTAATGTTCATATTTTAATATTATTTTATTAACATAATATTAAAAATAAATCTCCATAAGGCAAATTATTTTACAGCTTTTCTAACCATTCAGTAATAACAATAAATTATAGACTTAAATATTATTAAATATCTATAATTATCTCTCTCTCTCTCTCTCTTTCTATATTTATATATTTATATATATATATATATATATATATATATATATAAATTATTGGTGGTTATATTACAAAGATTAAAATTTTGCCATAATTTGATTCAAAGAACATTAATTACTCAAACTTTTAAAATTAGGTCATAAAAAGAATAAGCATTTTGCATGAAGTAATTAATCAAGGCTCATAGAAGGATTGCTAAAGGAAGCATGAAAGATTAATAGTCAATTAAACATGAATAAAAAAAAGGAATACATAAAATGTGTGGTTGCCAGCAAAATTTGATTTTTACTTACTCAGCATTCTAAGCTAATTGCAGAAGTTTTGCTGTTGTGACAACTTTATCAATACTTCATTTTTTTATAAAACAATTTCTGTGCTCTCGGTCCATGATAAATTAACTAAATGTCATTCTCAGGTTCCCAAGTTTGATGGAGTATTCGAAACATTCTTAAACGAGTTTGTATACTTCGATTAAGAATTTCTAATTTTGTGTTTTCGAAGATGGAATTCAAATTTCCAATTTATTGAAAATAACAACTAAACACATTATTTTATATAAGGAGCTTTCGAGAAATGTTTTCTCCTAGATGAAATTATTCGGATTATTTGGAAATTTCTTAGTAAATATATATTGCTAAGAAATTTATCCGTATATATATATGTCACAAGTGTATACTTTTTTATAAATTATATTTTACATTTATTTTTTAATTAAACATTTACTAAATTTCATTAAAAGTATTAAGTTCGTCACATATTTTATTATTTTACTAAATTACTTTCGTCAACATTTGGGGACTTGTTTTTATCACAAATTTTGAATGTTTTTTTCAAAGCCTTATTTTATCTGAATACCAATATCTAATAATTTATCAATTTCAGAACATAATATAAAGGATTTAAAATGAAAAGAAGCTCATTTTTTTATATGATGAATTATGAAATTGACTTTATTTATACTTAAAAATACATATTAGCATTTATTTTTATCAATATTTTGGAATTATTTTCCTCAACATTCTTATATATATAATGTCGTACTCAATTTCTGTACCTTAAAATAACATCTTTTTGAAGCAATTAAATCCAAGGATGATTTAATTATTACATTCGTTCACATGTCAATCACCGTTTTTCGTTGTAATAAATTTTGAAAGTTTCATGGAAAAATGGTTCCGTCCTGTATACGTAGTTCTTTAAACTCAGGTTACCAGTATAAGAAAAATGACATTCTCGGAATTTATAGAAAAAAATTGTTAACCTATTTATACCAGATAACAAGTGCATTCTTGAAATCTCTCAGTAGTTCGCTGTCTATCTATGCATGCTAATTTTGGTCATGATGGATTCAATAAAAAGTTTGAAGAAATTTAGTTTGAATTTTGCAACTGGAATAGAAGAACTTCTTTATTACTTGATGGGTTTCTTCAACAATTTTGATAGGAATTGAAGGCTTCTAAGAAGAGATCTATCGTATCTGCAACTATTTAATAAACATTTATGTATCAACTCCCATACAGGTTTTACAGCTCACCAACTTTTGCATTACCTGAATTTCAATGATTTTGAATCTCTGTGACATTTTTTCCTATCGCGTAAGAAATATTTTCTTTTCCCCCATATTGTTACCCTGTGAGTACCATATTAATCACATAGAAAGAATGTTAGATACCTGGCACATAATTTACAGTAGTTTCTTTCTTTCTTTGAGCAATGATCTCATTCATGTTGAGTTCATAAGACGAATCACATTACTAGTATGCTTTGATTTATTTTTAATTTCGAAGAGGCATTTATTGGAAAACAGTATGAACCGAATATTCCCTTTGAAAGTAACATCATTAAAATATATTGTGCTCCTGTAAACACATAGCAGTTATTTTCTCATATTATTTTTACCCCTCAACCGGGTATCCCCAGTTAGACAGGTGAAAACCTCTGTGCGCTTACAGGCTATCCCGAGCCTCTTGGTCAGGGCATCTGGTTTCACTACAATGCTTCAGGTTCATTCCCCCAGAATTGATGGATTGCCATGAAATCTCGATTTGGAAACTCACTTACTGAATTATTATGGTTGATTTAACTAATGCGAGCATAAATCGAAAGAGGTGAGAGATATTTTCACAAACAATTTTCAGAATCCTCTGCTCAAGGAAGCAACAGTTACTAAGTTTTATTTTTCTATATTTATTATCGTCTAGATATTCAAAGTTAAAGATTGTGTAATTATTGCAATTTATAAGCAACGTATATAAAACTTATTTTCACTTTTTTGATCAAATTAATTTTCAAATTATTAACATTTCTTAGTTTTTGTGTATAATATTATTTTTGCTTAATTGTAAACTTGATAGTGTAAAAATATGTAAATATGTGACTTCATGGTGAGGTTAAAATATAAGGAATCTATATTATTTAATTTATTCAAAAATATGGAGTTTTAAGAAGTTAGAAAATTTTTATTAAAATTTAAGTGGTTAAAATAAGTAATAAATTGAATGTTTTCTTTTTATCTTTATAAGTGATTTTAATATTTCAAATAGTTCTGCAATGATTTTTTTTACATAGTTCTTTTATATTTACATTTTTTTAAATTTTGATTATATATTTTTCTCTGCGAATACTTAATCCTTATGATCTCTCAGGCTTAATTAATTTCTCTTTATACCTAATTTTAATTAAAATTATAAATAATTTATTAGTAGAATTATCATTTTAAATACTTATATATTTTCCTAAATGATCAACAAAAATGGAAAATCTTAGTTTTTAAGAATAGGTTTTTATGTAAATAAAACAAAAAGCTTACATAACAATTTATTGAACTTTAAAAAATAGCATTGCGAAATTAACTATTCTCTTATACTTGATTTTGAAAAGAATGATCAAACTTTAAATATATAAAATTTTAACATTCAAATGTAATTAGCATATTTAAATTTTTCTTCATAATGAAATTATTTTCATAGAAAAATAA
>JAPDSC010027397.1:27323-55066 GCA_026290005.1 Latrodectus geometricus
TATATATATATATACAATTTTTATTTTATACATTTATTTTCTTTAAAAAAATAAAATATTTTATATTAAACACGTTTTTCTAGTGATTAACTTTTATATTTTGCCATTTAATTTATCATTGCATTAAACAAAATTTGAAGCCAGTTTAAAATTGTTTTGATTACTGCTTTTTATTTATAAATTTGTTTTTATATTTAATCCAAGCAAACTATTTTTAAATATTAAGATTATCAAAGTTTGTTCAAACTCTTTTAATATTGTAGACTTAAAAGAGGATGAAAAATTAATGTTTTAATATGAAACCATAAAGATTTCCCCCATATGTGGAAAAATTTAACAATCAATCGGAAAAAAATATCTCCTACGTATAAAACATTTCCCCTGTAATTTTTAAACTCAGCAGAGTTTTTCAGAAACAATACCGACTGAGAATTTATATAATTTTCAAAGACAAAAATTAGTCACTAATATTATGTAACATAAATGCATAATTAGTTTCAAGATGACAAACGTTTAATTTCGAAGGTTTTTAAATAAAAACAATAGTGGACTAATGGAATAATAATAAAAAAACAATGGGCAAATAGCTTTAATGGATTTTCGCTATTTGAGGACTGTGTTAATTGTGAAATTATGTTGTAATATCAAAACTATATTTTCCATTTTACGCTTAAAATATGAAATAAATTTTCAATTCTTAATTGTCAAACATTTTAGATGGTTTCAGAGAGTAAAAGTAAATGTGACAAATGAAATGATTTGATGTTCTTAATTTGTCACTTTTTGTCACAATTGGAAGAATTCAAATTACAAAATTATTGAAAATAATGATTTTTAAATGTGTTAAACAATTTGTTTCAGTATACCAACATTTGAAAAAGTAAATACGAATTTACAATGAAACAAATTCCTTAAATGATTCATTTAAGGAATTCGTCTTCTTGTTTTAAATTAACTGCAAAATTAGCTAAAGTTTGTTTTCATAATTTGAGACATATAAATAAGAAACTGCATAAGTTTTAAGTAACTTATCGTAGTTTTTTTTTTTCTTCTTCTTTTTTTTTTTTTTTAAATCAATCTTTATTTCCAGTTATAAAAATGTTATAGTAACAACTTTTTCTAAGACTAGTTCAAAGGCGCCATGTTGAAAAGTAGTGAACATTTAACATCGTATTTATCGAATTAAATTTGTTTAAAAATTTATTTTAGTTTGTGTTATTTAAGGACTCTCAAAGCTAAATTGTAGCACTGTTTTGTAGAAATGCTTGCATCTATTTAAATTTTGAATGGTAAACATTTTGATTTATTTAAGAACTAGAATGAAAACAAAGAGCTAGAGTAAGTAATTGGATGTAGTTGATTTTGTTAGAGATATTAATTTTTTATAATAATTGACTTTTTTTTTTTTGCTTTTATAGAGAAGATCATTGAATGATAGAAACTATGCAGATTGAATCAATTATATGAGGATAAATATCTGTCAAGTAAGAAAAGCATTATTTCACATAAAAATAGATTTTACATCATTTAAAGATGTGTAGTATTAAATACTTTAAATATGTTTCATTACTTTTAATAGCATTAGCATTGAAAAAATACTTTAAAATATTTTCACTCAGGTAAAAAATATTTGCTTTTGGGAAAACTATCAATTTTAACATATTTTAAATCGAAATTATTTGATAATATTCAAGAATCAATTGACATTCTAATCAATAATAATCTATTGTCACATATTTTAAAGGAATATAACTTTTAAATTCAAAAATAAAAAAAAGAATCACATAGAAAGAATACAATATAACAAATTATGGTTTCAATGAATAAAGTATTTATGAGAAAACAAAACAGTGCGTATTTTATTGAAAGTGCGGTTTTATTGATTAAAGATCGAAACAATTTCTATTATTTCTGAACATTTGGAAAACAATCTATTGATTTACTCTTAGACTATAAAATACTAATGTGTAGCAACATATATCTTAATATTGTAATAAAATACGTATCAGTTTTCAATAGAGTTTCTTACATAATTTTGTAAAATTGACATAAAAAGACAGTGAGAGATCGTTATATATCCCATTAACATATTTTTATATGTCATTGCTTGCTAAAAATCATTAATATTTACAGATTTTTCTACAAAATGGGAAAACGTTTTATACTTATTTACTTTTATCTGATACAAATGAATAAATTAAAATACATAATTTGCAGTATACAAGATTTAAATTTATTTATAAAAATAGGCATTTATATTACTTGAATATCCTTCAATCTGTGTAATCAAAAATTATTTATTTAAAGAAGTTCAGAAAAAGATTATGCACAAATGAACATTAAATATACTGTAGATAAACGGAAAAGGATTATATTTAAATATTTCTTTTATTAGAATTTAATTTTATGTAATTTATTAAGAAAAGGTTAGTCTATTTTTTATATTTTTGAGGTTATATTCTGGTAAATACATGTTTACTTAAACAAATTACTACATATTTTATCAGTTAGTCTACTAGTTACATGAGATTTAAAATATATGATTATGCATATGCAGATTGTGTTTGGCTATAATTCAATTATTTAACATTTTTCCAAATGCATCGATTCATAGAATATGAAGTTCATGATTTTTTTTTGCTTATTTTTCGCTGTGTTAATAATTATGTATCAATTCTAGCTTTCCCCATATTTATTTGACAAAAATAGGCATTAAATGAATTTGCTTATGGCAAATATTTAATCCAGTGTTTTTTAGCAAAACTAAGTACTGATCATCTTATTTTTGTCAGTATTCTTTTTTTTGATTTTTGTAAGCTTTGCGTGTTAATTTTTGGAACAAAATAATTTTCACTACTGCATCTTCCGCTAATCATCTTTTGGTAATATGCAATAAATTACTTTTAGTTTAAATACTACGACTAGAGTTGTAGGTGATAATATTTTCTTACTAAATCTGGAAAAATCTCAGCTTTTTAGGCTATATAGAAGATAAATAGAACTAAAAATATTCATTTATTTAATGTTACTTTCTTAGCTAAACTTTTAACAATGATAATAAGAATGTATATGCCGATGTTTAAAAATATATTTTATCTGGAAGAAAGTTCATAAATAAATCAGAAATATCTGATATTAATGTATTTAAATCACAAATGTTTACCTGATTTATTAAATGTTTTCCTTATTTAAGAACAAAAATGTTATTGTCAATAAGTGTTACAATTTTAACTGGAAAATGTGCAACACAGTTTCAAATATTGCATGTCTTTTATTTTAAAAATTGCTTTTAAAAATTGAGAAAAAAATCCTATATTCAATAATTAAATTGAGTAAAAAATAACTTCTTTGCTGAAATATATCTAATTTAAACAATATTTCTAAACTATTTCAATTTCATCCTTTGAGTCATATATAAGACGAAATATCTGCTCTGATATTTGTATTTTATTTCTATAGTATTACTTTATATTCCAATGTGTTCTGTAACCACTTAATTAAGTTTAAATAAGGAAAACATTTTAACCATTATGTCATTTCACACATATCAAGTGATAATTTCATAAATATTCTTTTTGTATTATTTAATACATGAGTTGAGAATCATCCTGGTAAAAAATAGTCACTATTTTCATGATGACTGACAGATTTATATATTATGTAAATATATAAATCTGTCAACCATAATATAATTATATATTATGGGTACATATTATGCAATCCAATATAAATTGGAATGTTTGGAAGAAAATCTGGCAATTTTTTTTATGATATTGAAAGAATAATGGTCAAAGCAATGTCTTTATGATTACAAAGAAATAGTAGTGCATTTTCGGAATATCCTTTCGTTTTGACTGATGAAATAAATTAGAGATAATTATTCCTTCAAAGAGAATTCACTATAATTAAACAAAATGGAAATAATGATTGATTATATAGTGTGATAAGGAAATCTCAAAACTAAGCTTAAAGCAGAAACTTGATAAATGTCATTGTTTATTTAATGAAGTATTCAATTTATATAATTTCAATAACTATTAATTTTATAATTACTAAAAATAAGTCGTGGCTCATACAGTCCAACATATAAACTGAATAGAAGAACATTCCCGTGATTTAAGTATAATTTCTGAAATACTGTGAAATTCAGAAACAGGAATTTTGATATATTTGCTCATTATGTCTAAGAAAAATTAATAAAATTTTTAATAACATGTTGTAGACTAAATTGGTTAACGATTATCACTAAGAAATTTATCATTACCACAAAATTTAAATTAATAAGAGTAAGCATGTTTAAGCTGAACTAAACTAAACTTATTTGTCCTTGTAAACAAGATTGTTAATAGTGTAGAATAATTTTGCTTATTACAATTAACTTATTGTAAGTATTTTTTATTTAAAAAATATTGGATTTAAGTTTTTTAATAAATTTATTTCTCTTATTTCACTTCTTATAATTAGTAAATGGAAATTTAATTACTTCATATTTTTTACTCTTATTAACAGAGAATAAATGGAATGATATTAACTGTGAAACTCAAAATCAAAAACTCAAAATTCCGAAATGTGAATTTTATTTAGAAATAAATTAAAAATATCAAAAATTCAAAGTGATTTATTTTCGAAAAATTTAATATTTGGATTGAGAAGATTGCTTTAGACATATCTTGAATTTAAAAGATCTCTCATTTCTATAAATATTTGCATCAGAATCAGTTAAAAGTAAAATAGAAATGATAAAAGGTAATCAAAATTAAAATTCCTTTTGTTTTATTTGACTTTCCATGATTGGTGAAAAATCAATTCAAAATTAAGTTTCTTTGCAAATAAAATTAAGTTCAAAATTTAATTCATTTGCAAACATTGCTTTTTGTTACTTTGTTAGCGAGTAATACGGTTTCTTATAATTAACAATTTTTTAAATGTTACATATATTTTATTTTCAAAATGACTAAATAATTTTAAAAAAATCGCCTTTACAACTTATTATAATTATATTTAAAAAACTCTTAACTAAATACAATAATAACTATAAAATTTGTACCGAGAAATTAAGCTAATGAAAAATAAAATGAAATTTATATATAAATAGAAATATATATCAGAATTTTTCTTCAAATTTTATAATTTAAAAGGGTTGCATTAGACTTATAAAAAGAAAAATGGATAACTTTCAATGGCTCTAAAAATTTATTCGCCTAATATATCTGTCTGGAAATTTCCAATGTGTATTTTGAAGCTTCATCTTTCAATATACTCTCAAAAAATACATTTGAAGACGTTTACAACTTTTTTAATTGCCAATTTATCTAAAACTATAAAACGGATAAGAAGCTTAATATATTTAGTTAATGAGAAATGATAAGTAGATTAATATATAAAGAACAGTTTGAATTAAAAAATATTAATTAAATTAATTCGTTTCAACAAAAATCACCTAATCTAACATGAAAATATGTTGATTTTTCGTATTAGGAAATTAACTGACTAATTTAATAAATATGCTAATTTCCTATACTACTCAGCAGAAAAAATATCAAAGTGATTTAAAAATTTAATTTAATATTATTATTCGCATGACTATGTTGTGAAATATAATGGAATGAAATGCCAGTGAAACCAACAGTATTTTCCGATTGTTGTACAGAAATCCAATATTTTGGGATGTTCAAATTAGTGGAAGATATACATGGATTGAGAAATACATAAGCTATGTTACTGAAGAATTTTCCGTCAAACATTCATTTTTAAAAATTTATTTGTAGTTATTAGTACGAAAGTTTTGTTTTTAGATATTTTATGGAAAACATGCTTACATGTGGAATACATTAGTGACTGCATAACATGCGAATAAACATGGTGTATCAAATGCTTCTAATTGGACAACTGAATATACGAATTGATTCATCTGACGGAAAGTTTTGATGTTAAGCATATTCAATATTTGTTGATATTCTGTGAAGTGTAGTGAGGCTTAAGAATGTAATAATATTAACATTAACAGCTTCTCAAAGGCTTCTTGCTAAAAGATAATTAAAAAAATACCACCATTTAGAAAGACTCGTTATCGCCAAATCTCCTTAGTAAAAGGTAACGTTGATGCAATGAATGGAAAACAAGAAAAACTGCGTTTCAGCGTATAGCGTTCAGCATCGGGTGCCAATGTGGTTTGTCTACCTGGATGAGAGCTGATTGATTTTTTTTTTGAGAGATAAAGACAATTTGTTTACTTAATCGACGTCTCACTATTGTAGACGTGCATAAAGGTTTAGAGTGTTATCAGTTATTAAAACAGATTGAGCTTAATACGCATCACAGTTGTATTGATGGCAGAATGTCACATTGAAGATATGCTAAACAGATGAATGGTTAGTGCTCTTGACTTTGGTTCAACTGTTCATTGGTTCAAATTATATCTTGGATTGAATGTTTATAATGATTTGGAATCCACTTTAAACTATAGGTCCCATATAATTAATCCTCGTGTGCAAAAGTGACAGTTAAGCAACAAATAATCCAAATTAAACCAAACTGCATTACGTTATGTTCAGCAGGTAAAAACAGTTTTCAACAAAACAACAAGGCACCAACCATTCCTCTTTTCATATCATATATATAAAACATATCCAGTTACATTTTTTCTTTGATCTTTTACTAAAGAAAACTTTTTTGACCTTTACAATGCTAGAGAAAATTTAGTAGTGATATAATATTACTTACCTAGTACTCCACACTTTATGGAGCATCGAAAACAATAGAATTTTCGCTTGCAACTCATATGGATTTCCTTTCCTTAGAATAACTTCAGTATCTTAACTCACTCTCTATTTAAATCACCCAGAAAGATGGTCTTAATTTGTCTGATATTTTTTTGCAAGTGATATATATTTACGTATGAATTTTCTGTTTGCTTATCAACCTCTTATAATATTTAATCCAATATCTTATATTATTTTACTTTCTTAGCCGTAAAGTGTATAATAACATTGAGATGCATTATAAGGAAAAATATCGCATAACAAATTCTCTTGTATTAAAATTATTGCATGCACAACCATTAGTAAATATTTTTAGTTAATATCATAAATAAGTATTTAATTAATAATAAATTTATAAATCTAATTATTTAAATTTATAGTTATAAATTTATAGTTCTAATTAAGAATCAAAATACTCTAGATGCATAAGCAAAAACATTTTTGTTATAATCTCTTATTATTTAAATCTTTTTTTATAATCTCTGATCAAATTTTCGCTCATAATCTATTATTTCGAGCTTGAAACTATTATTTGTATGAATACATTGTATCGAAACACTCTCCTTATGTTTATATATATATATATATATATATATATATATATACATTATGAATATATAAAATATCCTTATTTGAAGTAGTTGAAATATATATTTATATTTTTATCCGCATACCTATATCTTTTAAGAGATTAAAGGACTTAAAAATTGCTGATTCTTGAAACAAATAATAACTACATAAAATGAAAAGGAGTTGTTGAAAAAATATCTGTAAACGTAAAACTTTTTCACTTTAGGGTTTTCGAAAACCCCACGAAGAACTTAAGAGCATTAGTGAAAGACTTCCGACAAATACACGGTGGAAGACAGTCAATGATCCTGTCCATTAATCGACCTACACAAAATGTGAGTTTTTGACTTTTGCTTCCTTTTCATTGCTTTGTATGGCTTTCAAGTATTTTTACTTTGAAGTTGCTGTATTGGTTTTTAAGAATACTTTTAAGAAATTTCTGATAGTTTGTAAAATTTACTTTAAAATATTATGGCTTTTAAAAATAGCAAGAAAAAAGAGGGAGAAAAGTTATTGATATGATGATTTGGATAAAATGAGTTGTGCATCTTTTAAATAAAAAATAATACAGGAGTAAATAAAAATTATTTAACTTTACTGGTATTAATGAATGAAAGAAATCTGATTTTTTAAATTTAAAAATATGAATATATTTTCTCGATAATGTAACTATTTAAAAAGAAGATTTTAAAATATTAAATATACTTTGTAAAATAAATAATTCTGATTAAATATAATATGGGAAACAGGGGGTAAAAACCAAGTACTGAATCATGCCTGTGTATTGGAAATACTATAAATACATATACACATTCTTTAATGTATGTACATATATTTATTTAAAAAACATGTGCTTATATACCCATACGTATAAACGTAAATGTGTTTATATTTAAAAATATACATACTCAGTAAGGTTAAGAAAAACAAAAAATAATATATAATGGTAAAAATATGGTGGTATATTATTTTTACCATAACTTATTACATAATTTAAGATCTTATTATATCCTTTAAGACATCCAATGGATAACTTAAAGTATATAATGTCAAGATGATATTCCTGAAACTATACATTTATGTGAAATCCTGTTTATTTTAAGGAAAACAATGCAATATTTCTTCACAAAGAAATGAATACTTCACAGATTACAGTTAGTGTCTGTATGGAATCGTTCAAGGGATTAACCATGGTGGAGATATGTGTTGAAACAAAAAGAGAATAGTTACAAACGAAGGTACCCATCAACTTATGCCGCATATGCTGGTCATTAGACTGTGGCAACAATTTCAGACGTAAAGTATAGCCACTAGAAGAACTGAATAATGCAGCAGAAAGAAAGATGCCGGCATCCATCTGGCCGCTTCTGGTAGCCATCTTGGCTAGCAGTCTCTCACTACTATTTTAACTCATCGGCTTCGTCAATATGATTGCTGTTGCCAACATTGATGCTGGGCTGGCATACAGTCAGCCGATGGCGCAACTCTGGGTGGCCAGCAATGCCATATTGTCTGAGTATGGCTCATGTAATTACTGGTACATATCCCGATATGGTTATCCATTGGAACTTTGCCGTTTGGCCAGCAGTAAACGCTTTTAGTTTTAATGCTAATTATATTCAATTTATTTTTACACTTAAAAATGAAAATTTTACCAATTTTTATATGCTAATAATTTATACACTGTAAAGTTAGAATAGAAATCTATTAAATTAATATTTAATCCATTTTGGTTAATTTAGAAAAACATGGTTATTTCTGTATAATTATCAAATGACATAAAGTTAACTTTTAATTATTAATCAATTATAAAAAAAACAGATTACAAAAAAGGAATTTTCAGCTGGTACTTTAGTAAGCTGACAACATTAGTTATCTAAGTTTTACAGCTCATTTTTGTTTAAATAATTTTTATATATTTACATTTAAATACTTTTTTTATTCATATATTATATTATTTATAAATTTGTTTTTCAATAAAACTTGTTTAAAGAAATAACAATTTATTGTTTAAATTTAAACTTGAAAATACAAAAAATTCCAATACTGTTTTATGGTTATAATGATAAATTTATAGATTTATTTTAAACTACTTACTTATATTTTTTTTGTATTCAAATTAACGTTTTATTCACCAAATCAATAAATTCCTTAAAACAAGTTCAGAAAAATTATAAAAAAGTAAATATTTTTATTACTTATATGTGGTTCTTGTTGTGAATATTTTTAGAAAGGAAATTTGTTCAGAATATATAGTTATATTATTTATAGCTATATAATTAAAATTTATTATAATTCAGAAACCAAAAAAATCCAATACTTATATATTAATGCAAGTAATATTTTTTTGTGTACGATGGTACTAAAAAAAAAATAGAAAAGATCTAGAATTATTTTATTTACTTTAAAAATTAAATTTATATAGATTATTTAACATTTTTTTTAATTTACAAGCTTTTTTCATTTATTTGGTCCACTCTTCAAATCTAGAGAACTCTGAGTCAAATTTCTAAAATGTGCTTCCTCTTTCTGTTTTCTCTATTTTTTACACAATTTGAAACTTTTACTCTATGGTAACATTTTAAAATAAAAATTTATAAAAACAATAACTAAAAAGTATTAAAATTATTTCTTAAATATTTAGAAAAAACACAAATTCAAAAACAAAAAAATTAAAAATCATCAATAAAGACAATTTTTGTTCTTGTGCTTATTATCTCTTTATTACGAAAACAAAATGATGAACAGTTACATAATATATAACAATAAGTTTCTTAATTCTTATTGATAAAACATTTGAAAAAAACAATAAAATTTTCACAATAAATTGTAAATTTTATGTTGAAATAAATGTTAAAAATTCCCATTCTTCTATTGGTATTCACTTTACTACATAAACCTAATGAACATTTTATTATTATGAATGTTATCTTTTCTCTTAATCCTAAAAGAAATGTTTTATTATCTGAGATCCTCAATACATGCTGAATTTTGGTTAACGTTATAAAAAAAGAACTGTTTTTCGAAAAATGAATTCTTAATATTAAAAAACATTATCCTATTATTTAACACTTAAAGGACAAAAGTTTATTAAGAAAAAAAGATATAGAAATAAAATTAAATAAACTGATTCAATGAAATTACAAAAGTAGAAACATCAAGATATACGTCAATAATATCACAGATTAACATCTGGGAATAAAATAAGTAAAGTTGTGTCAATAAGGCTATAAAAGATGCCTAAATCAGAAAAAACTTCATATATAATACTAATTTCCACATATTTTGGGATTATATTACAATATTATCCTTTGAAATAAGGAGTATTTTAAAAAACTATTTTTAAATCTACATTTTTATAAAATTAAACTTACAGTCACAGCAAAACAAGCCAAGCAGTTGAGTAATTAAAGTAACTTAGCAAACAGTTCAATAGTTCAAGAGTTTTATTCCCATCCTAAGGAGTGAGTTCATCTAATACAGTTGGTTTCATTCAGAACTAATATAGCATAAAAAGTAGAATAAATCGGATACTGTGAAAAATTTATATTGTGATATCATTTAACTTAATTTTATCTCTTCAAAATAGCAGAGAATGGTAATTATTTTTAACGTCATATGCTTACTGATACTTCAATATATACATATATTAAATAACAGTAAGTAGCATATAAATATTTAACATTTATTATTTTTTGATAATTGTTTGATTAATAATCGAAGCAAATAATTGAACTTATTGAAAGCTATTTTAATTGAGTGACTTAATAGAAATTATAAGCATCTGATTTTAAATATTCAATATGTATTATTACATTGAATTTTACATTTTCAAAATTATAATAGAAGAACGTAATCAATTTATAATATACACTTTGCATTTTATAGTTTTAGAACTTGAAATTATAAAATACAAAAATAAAAAATAGTTAATTTAATATTTATCAATGAAAATCAAATCTCTTTTTAACAAATGAGCTGGGATTACAGATAAGTAAATTTAATAAAATTAATGAAAAATTGAAAAATGTACATTTGAATTTTAAAACAAAATCACAACTATCATTTATTTATATCATATTTCTTGCTGAATTTTTATGAACTTGGAATTTAAATCTTTTTTAAAATCTATGTTTTTCAGATCCATGGAAAAATTATTTATAATTTTTGAATATATGCATTTCAGTTATTGCTTTCAAAAATCTTACATAAAATAAAACTTATAGAGTTCATATAAACAAAATTATAAATGTTTTATGAGTACAAATTTCACGTAATGTTTAATTCTTATTTTATCCATAGTATTAAATTTATATTGAGTCCAATTTTACAAGAATTGAAATTATTGGTACTGGGGTAGTTTTACTAGGAACATTGAAAATAGAGTTGATGCATTTTAATAAAAAGAACTTGAAATCTTATGTATAGAGCATAATATCAGTCAATAGGTATTAATATAAAGCCAAAGTTGTTACTTTATAAAAAAAATATTAACTATATTTATTAATAAACAACTTAAAAACTTGTAACATGAGGAAGTAAATTATCACATTGTAATTCTTAAAGATATGGTAACATATTATGGAATAATTTGTATTCATATTCTTAAATGTGGACATTGGTGAGACAATTTATAAGCATAAATACATATCAAAATAGATATAATTCCTCATAATTGTACAACTTAACAAATAGGAATTTTTAAATATGAAAACAAAATGAATATTAATTCATCATTATTTTTTACTCTCAAATATCTTAAGAAAAATGCATTAAAACCATATAATTATATTCTCATTTTTTTAAAAATTAAAATGAATCATACAAATAAATTTGATTTTATATTCATCAGTAGGGCTTACAGTAAATTCATATTGAAAACTAAGCAAATCATTGCCGAGTTTGCTTTTCTATTCAAATGTTTGGTAAAATTCATGGTAATCTTTTTATCATTCCTTAAAAATTTTCTTTTAAATGAGTTAAAGCAAAGTTATGTGTCTGTTAACATTAATATATTATAGCATTGTCTTTATTTTTAAAAAATGATTAACTTGCATATTCTAAATTTTCACAGTCTGCAAATTACATTTTAGGCTACCTAAGGTCCAAAACAATTTCCGAATATGGAAAAGGAAGCTTATTTCACTACGAATATATGAGATGTACATTTGAAAGATTTCTGATTTTAATACTCACACACACATACAGAGTACTCAATTATATAATTAATATAATTTACCCAATTTTTCCAAATTTCAATAATTAGCCGTTTATTTAAATTTTTAAATACATGTAATTACTTTTTCTAAAACCGCGATATATTACTCTTTGGCAATGAGAAAACTATTTCACTTAAAGAATGCCCTGATACTGATATATTTTGCCTTCCTTAAGAAATTATGAAACCATTGATTAAGATTACATCTAAAAATGGGAAAGTCCTGATGAAATTTGTTGTTCTGGGAAGAAAATGAATCTTTTTAAAGACATGAACAAAATATATCCATGAAGAGAAACTAGTTTTTGTATATAGACTGTTATTATAACAGCATCTTAAAAAGTTGATTTCATATCTTCTGCTGCATGGTATTTGGGTGTGAATAGTTCTATTAATAAAAAATATATGTTTTTTCCAAAGGAAGGGTTGTTTGACATAGGAGATATTGTGCATTTATATATGAATAAAATGCTCAATTGACCTACCTAGGTATAGGTTAAAAAAAATATGTTTAAAACCTTAAATTGATTAATTACATGGAAAAATATAAAGATCAGAGTGAAGAAGAATATATTTATATCAAATCGTATTAACAAAATAACTTTTCTTAAAATGCTTGTTCTGAAAGCATTTAGAGGCCACAAAAATAGGAAAAAATGAAGAAAAAGGATTAAAATATATGTTTTAAGAATTTTTGAGATCTCACTTAACAAATTGGGAAAATAAAAATTAGACATTGAAATACTTTAAAAGTACAAAGTACACAATTGAAAAACGTTTAACCTAATGATAATTACAACTTAATCTTTTTTAATATTTGCTATCTTGATAATTATGCTGTTAAACTTCATAAAACGGGGTGAGTTAGGACCAACTTGTTAAGTTTGTCGACACAAAAATTCATGTTGCAAAAAAATGATTGAATCCAAAACAAACATAAAACAAGAAAAATATTACATACCTACGATTCCTTAAATCACTCAAAATATCAAATAAGTATTCTAAGTTTTGATCTCATTATCAATCTTGTGAATAGGACATCCAAAATGTTAATACATGAAATGTAAAAGATCAATTTTAAAAGTATTAAATGCATTGTAATTAAATTCATTGTTATAAATAAGTTTATAAAGTTAAACCACTCTCTCTTTTCACAGGAGAAATTATTAAAATATTCTCCAGATGGACATCAAAACTTTGCTCTGAATAAAAAAAAAACATTTTTGAATGATGTTTTCAAATTTATAGAATTTTCGAGCTTTTAGAACAGAAATATTTTGTTAAGAAATATAACATGATATCAATAGTTAACAGATTAAAATTTTTAATTTTCTGATTATATTAATTGATTAAATTTTAAATATAACAGATAAATGGAATGAAAAATATTTCTATGCTGGATACAACTTTTTATTCCTAACATTGTAATGAAACTATTCTAAAAAATAAAATAAATAAAATAATAAAAAAAAAAATAAATTTAATTTCATTATGTTTTAAGAATAAGATCAATTGCTTACAATGTCTTCCTAATAAGAAGTTAAACCATCTTTCAACCTACATTAAATATGTCATAAATAACACTTACACTGTATTACTGAGAAATTTCTATTCTTATAAAAACAACAATAATAATGAATGCCCACTTATATTTGGCTCACTGAGGCAACAATGAACTCTCCACCATTACAAATAAATGGCTGATACAAACACTTCGCAGTTTTTGAAGTCATGCAATAACTGGGTATAAAGAATAAATAGTAAAAAACTATTTTTTGCTGAAAAATGTTTTTCAAAAAGGTTGCTCGCAAAATGTATTAAAATCACTGTAAAATTGTTTTCATGAGAAAATAAATTTTTCCAGTAACATTAAAAAATTACAGTATAACCTAATATATAGCTTTAATTTTATTCAGGCTAACAACTTCAGGACCACGGCCAAAATCTGTTGGCCAACTACTTATCATCCAGCTCCTACCTGGTGTATTTTGGACAGCACTTTACCGTGGCCGTAATGACTGGAACCGGGCCATCAAATAACTATGAGAGGCTTGCCTTGACCAACAAAAAAGCGGCTCTGCCAGCAGTGGCACGGGATTTTGTGCTTGTTGAGTGGTTGTAGAAATTTCTTCTTGTGTTTTAAAACTCCACAAATCCTAAAAATACATCCAGATTTTATGCTTCCTTATTTAAAAAATTAAAACATACTTATTATTTATATTTGTTAAAAACTGTAGTTTTTAGGTAAAATAAGCATTTTAAATGTTAATTTTTTATGGATTGCAATTAGAAATGTTATAAATCAGTAATAAAATAGACATTTTTTTTATTTTTTCATCGCAAAATTATCAGTTTAAATGTAATATGGTAAAAAAAATTAGATAACGGGAGAAATAGTTTCTATAATAATTAACAAAAAAACGTATTGAATCTTTAAGGAATAAGAAAGCATAGATGACCTTACTTCATTAAGAATCATAAAGAATTACGATTAAGTGCATATCTTAATGAATAAATATTTTTTTTTCTTTCTAAGCGTTTAATTAAAACGAAAATTTTTCTAAGGTTTGCAACCAATTTCATTTATTCGCTTACAAATCTAATTTAAGAAAATCACCAGAAATCACCCATAAGAACAGTTTTTACACTTTGCATGTTGTCTCTTGAAGCATATTAATTTCTATGTACGCAGTTCTGCAAATAATAGTAAATGTGACAAGTGAAATTTTGTTTCATTGAATTGATTTTGAAAGTTTCTTAGCAACAGTAGCTTTTAATGTTGGAATAAACAATTAGCGATAGTCATTTTTAAAATTTATTTATGAATTTTATTTATATATTGATTCATAATTCATGAGTTAAGTTATTATTAATTTTTTTAGAAATTAAAGTTAAAATTATTTAAGAAAATTATAGATTTTTCTTCAATAAATATTAAATTTTCTTTTTTTTTACAAAATTGTTGACTAACATTTAATTTAATTAGAAATATAGGTATTTTCTAAGGTGGCAATGCTATTCCTGTAATCATAGAGTGTTTTGATTGAAATGTCACTGCATAAACTATTTAAAATGTATCGTAAAAAATTGTTTTTATATTGTATGTGTTTACTTGTTTTCGCATTCGTTAGAATTTCTAGAGCATTATAATTTGCAGTTTCTAATAATTGTAATTTGAAACATTATTAATTTTCTAATAATATTTAAAAATACGTGTTATCATAAAAAATTTAAATTTTTAATAGTCTTTTTTTGTATACAATATACATCTTACCAAAACTTTTAACTTAATTTTATTTTTATCTTTTTAAAAAAGTAGGGAATAGTAATTATTCATATCATTACATGCTTATTGATATTTCGAAACATATCAAATAACAGTAAGTTGCATATAAAAATTTAACATTTATTTCTTTTGATAAGTAATATTTAAAATAGTGGCAAATAATTAAACTTATTGAAAGCAATTTTAATTAAATGTTTTAACTGTATGTTCTTTGAAAGTGTGCAATATGTATTAAATTACAACTTAAATTTTCAAAATTATGGTAGAAAATCATAATCACTTTATAACATAAACTTTGCATTTTACAGTGTAAAATATCATAATCTGGAAATTATAAAATACAAAAATTAAAAATAATTAATTTTAGTAAGAAATTTCCACGTAAAATAAGAATTTATTTATTTGGAAGTAAATTTTTTACAATTTTAAGTACATATTTTACTAGCTATAATCTGACAAATACCAACTTTTTAAATTTGTTTATTCATACATTTAAATTCCAGTATTATGACAAAATATCTGCTTGAAAATGTCATTATGTGTTGATTTACATACATAAAAATAAATTCACCTGAAGACAAATATATCCTGAAAAAAATTTAAGCACCTTTAGTACAATTCTGAAACTAGCCGTATGTCGATCTGCAAGAATACGTAAAATGAAGTGAATTCAATGCCACATTTTTTTTCTTCGAAAAATCCTCTTCATCCCACATGTACACAAAAATACTCAGTCGGCACATAATCATTTGAAAGAAACGTGACTTTCGCAACTATCTTTCATTGTGACATACATGTCTTGTTTTAGTATTAAAATCCATAAGTAGATACCATTACTTTTAAATCTCCCCTTTTCCAACACTGAGGAAGTATAAGACATGCATAACGTAAATTCCTCATCATTTCCCTTTCAGACGTGTAGTACTTTAAGAAATTACATCATTAATCATGAGCGTACCAAGTTTTAATCTAATAGATGAAGGAATAGTCTTTTCATGAAGTAAGATACATTGAAAGTGTTTGTCATGGGACCTATGTTATGAAAGCATAATTAAATAGATTTTTTTGGGGCGCGACAGCCAGGTTGGCAATATGGGATGCACTACTCCACTTTTCCAAATGAACCATATTTTGGTGTGCAATCCGACTTCCTCAGTACACAAATGACCTAGATTCCGTGTTTATAGGGTAGGCAGACATTCATACAAGTAAAGGAGAAAGACAGGGGAGAGAGAAAGAGAAGTACATCCATGCCGGAACTGGGATTCGTACCCAGGACCTCCCTATCAGCAGTCAGGCATGGTGACCACTAGACACGGTGGGAGGCAATTAAATAGATTTGTTTAAATGGAGAAATACGTTTCCGTGCCATTTTAATAAATTTTCAATTTTATTAATATCAAAAAACTGACCTGGCTAGCAGTGACTTGGCAGTTTGATTGTACTTGTCCTAGTCTCCCATCTGGTACTCAAATATTTCTGTAACATCTTTAAATCAGTATGGGTTTTTAAATGCATGGAAGTCTGTAGAAATAACAAATGAGGGTCAGCAGCTCTAAGGCTGTAATGCGGTTCTGAAATAGTGATGTCGAAGCATAAACAAATGCTCGGTAGGTAGAAACTTTTCACCAGGAAATTAGTGGTTAGACTTCCAGTGTATTCTTCATTCTTCACTCTCTGTTTCATATTGAGCTCATTTATCTTCGTGATTGGAATATATTTCTTAGTCAGAGCAAGATTAGGGAGGTCTTTAGTGACGATTCGCAGCTCAGCATAAAAAACGATTTTTGAATGCTCATTTACCGTTTCCGGGTACACTGATTAACCATTCGAGAGATGGACCGATACATGGAAACAGAAAATCTTTTTAAACTAATTTGTAAATATAGTCAATTTGCAGTTGCAATTTAGAGAACTAATTATTCCCTTCTCCACATAATAAACATCATTCAACAATATTTTGAATATTTTCAGTGAATATTCCACAATATTTTAAAGACTTCTGTCATGTATTCACGTTTTTCATAAAGCTATTTACTTTTTGTGTATTACCTTTACATCATACTTTGTCCTAATATGTACATTTTCGCATAACTTTTAAATAAAAGTTACAGAAATTCATAACACGCTGGTAAAATTGTTGATGATACAGGTACAGAGGATTTTCCTACTGTTATACGTCAACAAAGTAATTCTAGATAAATTTTCTTAAGAATAAGTTTTTGTAAGGGATAATGTTACCCTGGCTTACCATGAGTCATACCTTCTTTATTTGTATAGTGATAGCGAAATATATTAATATGGATGACATATTTAAATTATACGTGCCATACTTTTAAGGAATTGGGGGAGACAAATTCATTTTTATAAACCAAGATACACGACAGCATAGAGCTTAAAATGTCTTGCTGATTATATAAACAACATAATTATTTGCACTGGTAAGAGCATCAAGTGGTTTTTAAATCTCATTCCCCAGAGCAGTTCTGAGAGAAAAGTATAGGGTAGCATGTTGATACAACAACTGAGCACTTACGGGGTGGTCGGTTTTGACAGAGCCATCATATTTTAAGTTTCTTTCCTAGGACACCCTAGTCATTAAAATCAGATGTCAACATCTTGTATATTTATGTATTGACATTTCATCGCATATACATATGTATGCAAACATATAATATATACATATACCTTGATAACATAAAATATTTAAGTAAATATGACCAATAATATTTTTTAATAATCTCTTTCTTTTGATTAAAAATATTTGAAAATAATTACAAAATTTGAAAAAATTAAAAAAAGAATTTACAAACATAAAAAAAGAAGTTACAAAAATAGACATTAAGCAATAGATAAATTGTTATGAATGAAGCAAAACTTCATAAAATTATCTTTATTGTTGAAGTTTTATTTTTCATCAAACATATATAAAATAAACAACAATTTATAGGACTCAATGTTCTGGAAAGTATGCTTGTGCATTTCAAGTTTTCCTTTTGTAACAAAT
Organism: Latrodectus geometricus; assembly: GCA_026290005.1. NCBI lineage: Eukaryota > Metazoa > Arthropoda > Arachnida > Araneae > Theridiidae > Latrodectus > Latrodectus geometricus. The sequence goes on from JAPDSC010027397.1 coordinate 46,166, forward strand.
TCTTAATTCATTTGAAATTTAAATTACAGTGTAATAAACTAAAAAATCGAGTTTTTTTTTTTTTTTTTTTTTTGATTTCCAAAATTTAATGGAATAACTATTTTTATTTTAAAAAATTATATTGCTATATAAACTAAGATATGTGCGTATAAACAATTAATAGAAATTAAAATAAATGTTACTGCGAACTAAATAGTGTCCTTTCATTAATCTCCCTGTAAAATAATCAAACTTATTAAACAATTTATTCTAACGGAATAAAAATATTAAACAAGTTTATGGCATAGTTCTAATTGAATTATTAGTTGAATTTCTCTTAAACTATATTCTCAACTTAATTAAATTCATGTAGAAAATTTGAAAATTATCAATAACGTTATTATATCATAAATTTAATTATTATTCGAGTATAATTTTAAATGAGCATGTGATACTAAAGTCGTGCAGATCGTTAATTGGATAATTCTAATAAAAAATACATTTTTGTATCCTTAAATAAAAAAAAATATTTATAGTAATCTTTAAGGCTAAAAACTATCTCTTATAATAAAACTAGAAGAAAAATAACAAATTTGATGACTAAACTAATTTCATTCATGCTGATTTCTACGTCATATCGCTAAAAGAATCTTAACAACATTTGATTAAAAATAGTGGCAGGATAAATGCTGTATTAAGATAATAATACTAATTTGAAAAATTAAACCAATTGGATAAAAAATCTAACAACTATGCACATATATTTGTATGTATATATAAATGTATATATGTATCTATATGTATAAACCACACAATTTAATCTAAGAAATGCTTAATGGTTCAATACATTTCGTCAAATATATTGTGTTACTATCATATGATTTTCTATTAGTATTAGAAAGCAATGGCTTATTAAATTCTGAACATTTACTGATTTTCACTAATATTTTTAAAAATATGTTTAATTTCTAGTTTTACAGGATAATTTTATTTAAAATATATGGTTATTTCTTTTGTACATATTCATTTTTTAATGTCTGAATTCACTTGTCCTTTTTAACCATGCTTATCCAAAGTAATTAGCTAATTATATTAATAAATCGTTAATTTTAATATATTTAAGACGTCATTGAACTTTCATTAAAATGATATCTTTTTTATCACATTTTTCTTTAAAAATGCTTAATTCAAGAAACTGATGAAAAACAATAAATTACTATTATGGTTTCTGCTACATATTTTTATTCCCTATATTCTGTTTCAGATATCTTATGATGATTGTCACATACGAGCATTACTTTTATTAAGAAAGTTTATTCCATTCAGCAACACGTTTCTCAGTAACAATCAAATTCTTAATAAAGTAAAGAAAATGATGATTCGTGACATACAGATAAAAATAGAGATTACGTTTTTGTTTTCTTAAGTTGAGTTACAAGTCTTGCTAAGATCAACATCACCAAGTTTCTTAATCCTATCCAAATACTACGTAGAAATAATATGTAAGGAGCTTTGTTGTAAGTACATAGTAGCTTTAGGGATATGTAGGATAAAAATTGCTGAGTTCAAGTTCAGCATTCTTTTTACTTAGCGAAACCTAAGAATAAAGTACTGTAAGCATAAAATACTTAATTTTTTATGTATATTTCTATTCCTAGATAGATAATAGTATTTTAAGGAAAAATTAAAGACAATTAAGATTTATTTGGTAAAAATGTATTTAAGTTTATTTTCTAAAAACATACTTGGTTATCATTACAATTATGTTCAATGAAATACTTCTCAATTATTGAATAATATATATTTGCGAACTAAAAAGAGCTTTAAATGTAAGTTTATACAATTAACACTAATTGTATTCAATTTAGTAATAAGTTACATGCCGATAGGGAATTAAAAATTGACTCTCATTTTTGAAGTGCTCTATTCATCCATGTTACTCGTCAAATAATTGTGGGCTGTTATTGATTACTTGGCAATTACTCTCTGTATCTCATTGGACTTCTTATAATTAGATGCGTATAATTATGTTTTCATCCTGCATGCCTGAAGATAAATGTCATCAGTTCATTAAATATAAAAAAGACATGAACTTGTATATATGTCTTAAAATATTTTCTAAGAATCCTATCAAGGAAACAGATTTATCTTATTTAGACCTTGAAAGACTTTTTCAATAAATTGTGTTTATATGAATAAGTGCAAAAAACTATTTTATTTTCTTTATGATTTAATTTTGAGCTTTACTACACATTTTTTTTATAAAAACATATTTTAAATTATAAAAAGATTCATTGAGATTACAAAGGTCGTCACAGTTCCTTTAAAATTCACTAGAACGTATACACCGTAATAAGCTTTGCATTATCTTATTATTTATTAAAGCTTAAATCACACTTGTGAAATACAAGTTCACCAAGAATTTATTTATTATTATTAGTAAGAAAATAAATTACAATGTGAAAAAATGCATATACTTTAACATATTAAAATGACTCAAATATTCTGAAGCTTTTGAAATTTGTTTTATTTTTTTTATCAGGAATATCATTTTCACCAGGAAATATTGATAGATCCTGCAACTTCTTTAATTTTTTTTATTTGGTAATAACAATGAAGTTCTATAAAATGTTATAAAAATAACATTTGATACAATAAATAATTTTATTATTTTATTGCGTGAAATATTATAAGAAATATGAAAAATCTCTTTATTAATCATGGAGCCTCTTTTTTATTGTTACTTGTTATAAATTATTTTATGTTGTAGGTTATTTTTACTGTTACATTCTTTTTCTTTTCCATAAGTGCTACAGCCTGTTACAAGCCATTTTCTCTTTAAACATCCTCTACCTGATCCTATCCCATATAAGAGCTTTACATATGTTAACCATTAGAGTTTAAGGTCTTTTTCCACACTATTTAACCATCTAGTAAGGGGTCTTCCCTTTAGGCGTTTTACCTCTATTCTTGAAAACGTTAATTTTTTTTGTGAGGAAAGAATAATTTTTTTCTATAAATATGTTACTATATAAGCATTATTTAACTATCTAATACGGGACGCCTTTACAATTTCTGCAATGTGAGGAATATTATATTTTTTTATGAATTTCATGATCGTGTAAAATTTCCCTTATGTTATATTCTTTTAATTATTTAAGGATTTTACTCAATATATTTATTTCGAAAGTTAGTTGAAAATCCTCTTCTGGCCTGTTAAGTATCCAGAATTCAGATGTGTAAAGAACCACGGGTTTTATCAAGATATTATATAAATTTATTTTGGTTTTTATACAAATTAATTTAGGCTTGAATCAACCTCTAAAAACATAGAGACATCTGTTTGCTTTTTAAATTTAAAATTTTGTTGTTTTAGATTATTTTGTTCTCAGATATTTAAATTGCTTAACAATCTTAAATGTTATCTTTATACAATCTAATTAGTTATCTTTAGGGAGGATAGAACCATTGATCTATTTATTACTGTCTTAAATTGTATTTGATCTTCATTGATTGTCAGCCCCATTTTTCCAGGTGCCTTTTCCAGCAAGACAAATGTCTCAACAACAAACTGTATTTAACACCCACTAATGTCAATATCGTCAGCAAAAGCTAATCATTGGATTTTCCTTCGCATATTGGTTCCCCTTGTGTTTAATTTGGAATCTTGTACAGCCTTTTTCAGAAATAGATTACACAATGAGCATGAAAGTGAGTCTCCATGGCACAGACACTTCCCGGTATAGACTGAGAAAAAGGACAACATTTTAAAACGCCATTTTATACTTCTCAGTATCATCCTCTTGCCAGGTTTATGCTTTTCATTTAGATGTTAAATTCAAATATAGCTTCAAGGAGTCTATGCCTATTGATGCAATCATATGCAATTTTGAAATCGATTAACAGATGGTAGATGTTCATGTTAAATTCCCTTGTGGATTCCAAGACTTGTCTGATAGTGCGTATTTGATCAGTATTGTTCTTTTTCCCTGGAAACCCCATTAATAGCTCCCAGTAACTTTAGAGGTGTATCTAAACAATCTTTTACATAAGATAGTGGAAAAATTATTGTAGGCTGTATTTAACATAATTCTTCTGTAATTACAATTTTTTAGCTTGCCTCCTTTTTTTTATAAATAGCATAGTTAAAACCTTCCCACTCTGTACATTTGCTCCTGTGTCCAAATATCATGAATAATACAATACTTGTATAATAGAGTGCTTTAACAAGTTTTGATTAATTAATATTTAAAATCTCAGTTTTGATGTTATCTGGTACAGCTGATTTTTTTATTATGGTTTAGGGATTTAATTTCTAGTTCAACATCATAGAGTTAATGGATTATATTTAGTTCTATCATCTTCACTAGTGATAGTAAGTTGAGAGTTCTACGTAGTCATATCTTTTTTATCCCTTCCTAATGCAGATTCTTGAGATTTCCACGCCATCTGTGATAATTTTTTAATTTTCTCTTCTTCAAGATATAGTACTTGGACTAAATACAGCTCTAACATTATGCACTAGCTGGTAAAATTTTCTAGCCTCCTTTTGTGCCTTTAGATTTCAATCTCTCTGTATAGTCCATTAAGATATGACTGTTTTTTACTTTTATGTGAATTCTATTCCTTACCTTCTTAACTCTTTACATCATTCGTTTGCATCTCTAGGGAAATGTTTCTATATCATTAAATTATAAGTTCTGTTCTTCCTTTCTGTTAACACTGAGCATTCCTCATCAAACCACTGTTTACTTTTCTTAGCAGTATACACTGGGAATAGTTTTCTCAGCTGCTTCGATTTTAATACGTTTAAGTTTTATCCAATCATTATCTATTGGCAGTTTTTTTTCGTCACTTTATATTTTGTAATGTAACTATTTTTTTTACATCCTAAAAATTTCCTTTTTCTTTAGTTGTTCAATATCAAGCCTTTTAGATTTCTGTTCTCTCTTTTTGTTGAATGTTCTATTGATCCTGGAACGCAATTTTAAAATAATAAGAAACTGATCTAACTTCTCGAAACGCACATCTAAATCACTACTTCTGTGTCTCAGATCAGTGAGAAAATGTCGATTTGGTTTTCAGTTATAACATCAGGTAATCTCCAGGTGGCCTTATGTATGTCTCTAAGATTAAGAGCTGTACTTGATTCTTTGTGTAGACTGTGGGATCCAATTAACATCTTCAAATTTTCCTCTTTTCTAATCCAAGCGTTAAAATCCTTCATTGCGTGTTTTATATCACTTGAGTGACATTCAGTATAGTATATTCAAAAGGTCATATTTTGGATTGACTGTATTTTGGATTGACTATAATGTATAGTCTCTGAAAAAGGTCATAAAACTCATTTATCTCCTTTTCATTTTTATCTTCATTGGGGTAATGAATACAAATAATTGAAATATTATGTATATTAACTTTCATACGCAGCTTGCATTCACAGCTTTGAATTCAATAACTCAATCCACAATTCTTTTGCTGACAATAAAGCCAGTACCAAGAGTAATATGATAGCTGTTATGGACACTTTCAATTATCAATCACCACTTGTCCCATCTATCTCATTTATTGGACAACCAGAACATCTAGTTTGTGTTGAATTTAATTGTCAATAAGCACTTTTTCAATTTCTGTATAAAGTTCACACATTCCATGTACTAAGAAACAAATCTAATTTCAATCCAGGTCAATCGTAAAATGTCAGTCGGGAAAGTTCTTTTTGAAAATTCAGAATCAAAAATTTTTGCAATGCAGGTTCATTGTTCCTATGCTCGATATCCAACTTGAAGAACCAGTTCTCTGAACAAACCCCTTAGGTAGGGCTCCCGGCTACACCCCCAGGCACTGTATACTCATTTTAGTAGGCCCTTACAATATGCTTGTCTACCTTTGAACTTTCTTTCCACATCCGGTCACCACATGGATACGTTACTCTTCACAATAATCTTCAAATTATTTAACAGTAATTCTAGCGCATTCTTATATCTTATCGTATTTTTTTTTTTTTTTTTACATTTATTTTATACTTAATACTCTACAAATTGTAAAACTATTTAAAGATTAAATGCTATTTTAAGTAAACTCAGAAAAATAATGATGAACTTAGCAGATAATCATATTGAAAGTTAAATCATTATATTTACTGGAAAAACTAAGGAATTAAACAATATTATTTTTACATTTCTTAAGAAATTTTATTTAAATACAAAATACGCGGCAAAACTACATAAAATTTAGGAAACGAGCTCAAAATATAGCCGAACATTTTCATGGATTTAGTTAAAATTGAATTGCGAAATGAATTATTGTCAACTCAAATTAATTGATATAACAAAAATTATATCGATTTTCATTCAATATTTTTATTAAAAATTGAAAGCTTCAAATTAATAAAACATTTACAAAAATAAGCCTAAAAATTGTTTTATACTAAAATATTAAAACAAAATATTTTCAATACATATATAAACGAAATTTACCAAATAAAATATAAACTAAATATGTTTAATTGTATGTGCTACATGGCCATAAGCTCTGTTCACATTATTAACAGTATCACTTTATACGATAAAACGTCCTACTTTTCACAATAAGTTTTCGATTCATTTTTCGCTGTTTGGAATCTTATTTGTATTGTGTACAATATTTTTGTTTTATCATCCATTATATTCCTATTCTCTCAACAAAAGCATTTTCATTCCCTTTAGTAATCAACATAAAAATATTTTAGGAATTGGGAGTAACTTTTTTTTCTGTTATATATTTAATGTTAAGATAGAAAAATTTGGATTTATATTTGATATTTTTTATTTTAGAAATGTCCATTATATGTATATTTCAAATTTCCTTTTATGAAAATCTTAATCACGTTCGCTTTTATTATGATTTTAATTTTTGCTTACAAGCTATTAAGGGTTTATTTAAAGAATTTAAAAGAAATAAATTTTATATATACATCGCAAAAATTAGTTTTTTTTTCATGTGGACTTTTATCCTTGAATTGTCTTGAAATATCATTATTTTTATTCCCTTTATTCAAAAATTTTGATAGCATATTTAATATTTAACCTATGAACAATTTAAATAACGATAACTCACAAAACATCTCATTAGCTTTGATGTTGGTTTGAAAAGAAAACTATATTGATAATTTTGCCGAAAAATAATTATAACTTGCGTGCCTTTCAATAAAGCATTATAAAATAAGCCTTAAAAATTCTTATATTATAAAATATTTTATAGGGATTTAAATAAAATCATTAAATTATATGGTCTTTGAAATATTTGCTTGCTTAAGTTGTTATTGATTGTTTGGCATTCATAAAAGTAAATTTCAATATAATTTATTAATTGATGCAAAACTAATTTTAGTTAACATCTCTACTAAATTAAGCAAATTTATGTTTCAAAAAAGATTTTAAAAGTAGGATAATTCATTAAAAAAAATTATTTCTACAGATAGAAAATTATTTAAACTTTTATAAAAAATTATTTGCAAGTTTTTTATTTTTATTTTTATTACTCTGAATTTATCTTTTAATTAAACAGAAACATTGCCATTCTTCAATGTTCTATCAACGTAGTAACACGCAACAAATCTTTTCAAAGATAAATCGCACAGTTACTTGAGAGGAGTCATTTGTAAAACCCTGCGATTACAGCTAATGCCTTGGATTTTCAGGTTCTGATCTTCCATAATCCTTATCCGTTTCTTCAGGATGGTGTGGTAAGTTTCCACCTTCTTTCCCCAGAAGTAATATATAACTTCTCTTCTTCCAACAGATGACAGGGGCTTTCAATCAGATCATATGTTTTTTTCTTCCTTTTCTCCCTTTTCTTCCTCCTTGTAGAGAAAGCGTTGGCAGAAAGAAATATCTCAGTGGTTTCTTGGACGCGTGATTGGATAGTTATGGAGCGTGAAGAATTCACGCAGCATTCCCCAAGATCGTTATGCTCGTCATGTGACCACACTCGTTCTCTAGCATTGGTCGACTCCGAGAGTAGCCATTGCCCACATGAGGATTCAGCGAAGCAATATATAGAGCACTTTTTAAAAATGTTATCTCTAAAATATTTTGACGAAACATGATTTTAGTTCCATTTTTTTGGATTATATTTTTATTAAATTTCCTTTTGCTGTCATTTATTTTAATGGGATACATTTAGCAACAAACAAAAGTTATTTTAATAACAACGTATATTAATGTTTGAAAAAATAAATTTATAATTTTAAAATAAGTTTATTAGAGGTATTTTTATTTGTTACTATAATAGTCACATTAATATTCAATTCTGATAATATAATATCTGAAATGATAAATTTAGATTTTTTTTCTATTATACTTAGGTTTAAATTTTATATATAGGATTAATTCTCAGTTTTATAATGTGAATTTCTTTTTGAGTGTTTTCTTTATTTCTTTTGAAATTTCATACTAATATTTTTCTCATATTTTTAATTTCTATATTAACACTAAATTATTTCAGCACTATTTAATTTAAAAGAAATTTTGTCCATGTCTTGCTTTCAGAAACATTAAACCTTATCTACTAATTATGAATATAACAAGATACAATGAATGTAATAATGAAAAGCAATAAAACTGAGCTAAGAAACATATCAACTTTCCTTTTTAAGTAATTTATATAATTGAATCGAATGTTGTTTCATAGATAAGTTTACAATAATATTTCAATTTAATTATCACTATTTGAAATTTTTTGTATAATTAAATACATAGCTTTCTTACATAAAAATATTTATTTTTTTTTAAATAGCACAAACGAAAGTTTTTATACTACTTTCATTAGATTGTCGATAAAAAGGAATTCTCTAAAATTAGACGTAAATTATAGCTTATTTGAGGTTGTAACAATTTAATTATGTTAACAATTTCATAAAATATATATATATATATATAT
>JAPDSC010027397.1:55466-99264 GCA_026290005.1 Latrodectus geometricus
TATATATATATATATATATATATATATATATATATATATATTTATTTGTGTTTATAATTATACTGATTTATAGACATATATATATATATATCTTTTCAGAAATATTTTAAAGAAATTTTATTATGAACGTCTTTTTAAAATTGATATTACATGAAAACAAGATGTGGTTAAAATTATCATTTGTCTCTGACGAATTCAAATCATTATCAAAAGTAAAGTTTTCAGAAAATAATCTAACAGTAGACCTCTGACTGCTTTTTATAAGAAAGATTAGAATTTGCAATTGAATTTACTAGTTTTTAAAGAGCAATGCTTATTTTATTTCTTGAAACGTTTTAAGTTGTGTTAGAAACTCATTTTGGGCTAAATTTAATTTAATTATAATTTTTTGTGTGCTGCTAAAAGATACAAAATATTACAAACATAAAAATCTGTTGCTTAAAATAATCTTCTAAATTCTATAGACAGTTGAAGTAAGTCATATTAACGCTTATAATGGTAAAAATTGTAAATGCTTGTAACACTTTGAAGCAAAATCGTCTACAACAAGAAATAAAATATTTGCAATAAATATTTTTTCAAATTCCGACTTTTCCTTTACATTATTTTTAATCTCTATTTTAATTAATTAATTATTAATTTTAATTAATTATTAATTTTGGCGTGATTTCTATAGTTAAAATATCTGTACAAATATCAATACTGCACACACTCATAACGTGTGTATCAATCATATTTTAATCATTAATAGATATAAAAAATAGTTTTTAACTATTTTACCAGTTTATTTCAAAATATATTTGCATATTGTGATTTCAAAATACAATAATATAATTTCAATTGATTTTTAAAGTGGTTGAAAGTAACACTGTACCATTTTGTAAGCAAAATATAATATTAGGAATATATTGGGAGACATAAGAATGCTTTTTATTCAGAAAGCTAAATAAAGCGCTTGGATAAAGAAATAGAAAAATAACAATAATAGGATTGGCACTTAACAGAGAGTAAGAATTCCCATTCAAGTGCATTTGTGCCTCTTACAATGTCCCAACGGATAAAATAAAACAAACAGATGAAAAAAATGTCTTTGAAAATTTGCTTAATTGAATAAACTCGCCGAAGTGAATATTGGTAAGAATAAAAGCAAAACATGTGACATCAAAAAGTTGGAGAAAAAGTCGCAGATAATGAGTAAATTTGCATCGCAAATTTAAATTTGCATAAAACTGCAAAAGTTTCGTTTGAAATATATCGATCGGTTAAATCTAGCGACTTCAAAGGATTTTTGAAAGTAACGGTTTATAACTGCAGAATGACATCGAAAGGTAAAAATAAGTGAATAATTTCCTTTGATGTGTGGATTAAAATTTCATTTGAAGATGCTCTTCTTTTAGAACAGGAAATCCGGGCATAAAACTACCTCGAAATAATCTTAAATTTGACTGAAAAGTATGTTTTTGTGATGTCTTTATGTATTTTCTTCCATGATATTTTCAGAAGATCTCTTTTTTGTGCATTTTAATAGCAAGAATTTCAGAAAATAAAACTGACTTTTATTGACATACGATAACTATTTCTATTTTTATAATCATGCATACTCTAATGTTTATTTTTTGAGCGGCTGCTTAAAAGAATTAAGGGGAATCTATGAAACTTTCTTCATACAATTCATTTATGTATCTCATTGTACCAAATCTTAAATATTTTCCTTTTCGTAATCATGTATTTTTCAAAATAAATTTTTATGAATGAGTATTTAATAGAAATTTAATGGTACATATCAAACTAGGGTCACATAAATTATTTATATTTGATTTCAGGTATTTCAAATTAGATTAATGAAAACTGTAATATTAATCTATGTTTTAGAATTTATGCTGCTATAAAAAATAATCTTTTTTCAAAATAAAAAACATTCTGTCTAAAAATTGTTTAATAGATCTTTAAGAAATTAATGACTTTAACTATATGTGATTAATTTAGTAAAAATAAGGAAATTATGTTATCAGTGTCTTGACTTGAAATCTATAGTAATTTTTAGTGACTCATTATAGTTGAAATTTTAAGTATAATTTGTGTTCTATACTTCGAAAAATTACAGGTAAATATAAGAGTGAATAAGCTAAATGCATTTTATTAATGCATACAATTCAACAAAAAATTTTAAATTTCTATTTTAAATATTAAATTATTTGAAATAAAATCATATTTATACCAAATTTGAATTAGGATCATGTACATGTGTATATCTGTTTCGAGGAAAATTATTAATAAAATAAAATGAAAGAAAATAAGTTTAATACTGCAAATTGTATCATGCCTTTATTAAAAAATAATTTTTATATGTTTTCTGAGTTAATGCGTTAATATCAGTGTGCATTTTCTTAAAAAAATTCAATGCAAAACGTATGTAAAAATACTACAATTATCATATTAGAAAAGATAAAGATCAAGAACTTTAAATAGAACATTTTTTAAAATTTGAAAGATCACTATGGTACACAATGCCATTAATTGGTATATTTTTCACTAAAGAATAATTTAAATTCATCAAAAAACTATAAACAATTCCAAAAATATCACATAAGAACCATATACAACATTAGGAATTAATTTTTTATCAGCAAAAATTCCTAGTTTTCACGGAATTAATTTCATTCTTTTGAATGCTTGAAAATAGGAATAGAATAAATTTTCTTTATTTATTCTCATTCGCTTAAAAATTTCGAATTATAAGTATTAACATAAATATAATTGCTTTTATACGTAATATCCTACAAAAAGAATTCATGGATTAAAAATAAATTTTTATTGTGGAATCAAAGAAAACTGAATTTTATTATTTATCATGTATATTAATAAATAAATTTTTATTACAAAGTGTGATTAATAATAAAAATCTGTTAGATTAACGAACTAATAGCACAGTTTTTAAGTTCACACAAATATTGCTCAAGAAGAATATTTTCTCTTTTTCTACAGTGAAAAATGAGAGAAATTTTTTACTTTTGTTAATGTTTTGACTAAGAGGATTGTACTAGAAAGAGCAAAGCGGAAGGCAACATTTGACTTATAAGGTACTCCAAAAATCTATTTTTCATAATGTTTCTTTCTGACTTATTTCGCAATTATCTGATAAAGATCTCAATCATTCTTTTCTCGAAAATTCCATTTACTTCAGAGAAAGAATTACGTTAGTTTCCATAGTAACAGGATTTCTAATCACAACGAGGAATGCATAGAATTCAATGTAATATCACAGCCTCGTTATAGAAACATCATCTAAAAGATTAGGGCAACTAAAGCCAAACGATTAATTATTATGTGTTTATTTTTTCTTTATTTGAAGCTATCTCTATGAAAAGATTCCTTTAATCAGTAAATCTTATTCATGAGAAACTTGAATTATTATATGTTTTTATTTATTTATTGCAACAAAAATAAAATGCCTTTGCTCTTTCAAGCAACAACTAATTTTGATAGTCATAATATGCTCATACAATTATATACCATAATTCAACTGATAACTGAAAATTTAAGCAATATATGACAATTTATTCAGTAGTATAGGAACCTATAACAAACAGTATGTTTCGAGAAATCTACTTTGAAAAGGGGAAATTGTTCTGAAATAACGTTCATATCCCTTTATTTACTTAATTTAGATCAATTTGATAATCATTATTTTAAGCTATAATTTTAGATAACTATTATTTTTATATATTATAGGCTATTCTTTTAAATGACAATTAGTTTAGACACCTCATGTTCATTAACTAAATTTTAAATTAAAGAATGTATTGTAAATTTAATTTTAATTCTAAATGTGGAAACTCAAAAGAGTTAAAAATAAATTCAAATAAAATTTCTAACTAGAAAAAAAAATATCTTTATATTTAATTTCTTATACCTTACTGATTTTCTTATTTAATAATATTAGATAAGTTTTATATCTTCATAAATGTAAATATTGTTTTTGCTTCCATACACGATAACAAATAATTTTCAGGAGAGTACCGTGTTAGTTGATGAAAAAATTCAGCAAGTACTAAACTTTGAATTCAATATAGAGAGAAAATAAGTTATATAAAATGCGCACGCGCTCGTGATTACAGATATTTAAGATTAAAATCTATAAATTATTCTTTATATCACTTTACACAGTTGAAAACAAGCATTAAAAATACTATTTAAAGAGTTAAAATTCAGTTTATAAAAATCTTATATCTAAGTAATAGGACAGGAAGTGAATCCTTTATCCCTTTCCTCTCTGTTGAGACCAGAGAGAAATTATTAAATGCTAGACAATATTTAAATTTATAAGGATATCAGAGCAGAAAACTATGAACAATTAAAATGAGAAAGAAAGTCGGAGTATTTGATAAAATATTTAGCTTCTTTCATACATTCTGTTACTTTATTAAATGAAAAAAATATTTGGCAATTTTTTAAAATTTTGATATATTTTTGGAAGCAAAAACTTTTGTAGGGCATTGTATTGGATACTATTTAGAAAAACATTCTAAAAGTATTAGTCCGTACTCATATACTCATTTTGATGTAGATTTTATTTCAATTGAATTTTATCTCATGCAAAAAATATAATTAAATTATTTTTACATTACGTTATTAAATGTATTTTGAACAAATATCAAATAATTTATTGAAAGCATTGTGAAGAAATTTCAATTATTTTATTCCACTAATTTATCAATTTTTAATATGAACTTTTTTAAACAGAAATCTAATATTTAGGTTTCACTGAAATCATTACTTTTATAAAGAATTTTATAAAACATTTAATTTATTCTTCTTATTTAAGTTCTTGATCATATATATATTTATAAAAATTGTAACGTATCTCTAAATAAAGACTCCTAAATTTTGTAATAAATTCCAAAATTTAAACTCATCACTTCATTACTATTATTAAAGAATAAATGTTTTGTCCTATTTTAAATTCCTTATTTCTAGCCATTAAAATAATTTACACAAATTTGAAAATGCATGATGTCATTTGCATCTTGAATGACATCTTTTATTTGCATTGTTCTTAAGCCAACTGTTCTTGTACCTGTTTATATCACCGGAATAAATCAGAGATGTCTCTTTCACCAGAAAGTATGAAAACAGTAGAAATCTGACGTAAGGAATTGTAGGATAATATACAAACAGTTAGAAAGATATCCAAACAGAGACTAGCGACTGTTAATCTAATGTTTCTACAACGAACTTAATACTACGAAGTAGAAACATTTAAAGAAATTACAAATGTTTCTATTAATTTATTTTAATGAAATGTTATTATTTAGGAATTATAACGTGAAAAGACTTCAAGTTTTTATCTTTCTTTATACCATTTATTACATTTCTTCAGCATTTATTGTATTTCCTGCAATTTCATTAGTTCAAATTCCTGATTTGAATGTTTCTAAGAGATTTAGAATAACTGATCTTCATCAATTGAAGAATTTCTAAAAGGTTCAAACTTGTGCATCAGAATTAATTAATATTATACACATTATCCTATCACTTTGTATTTTTAAATATTGAAACATTAATTTTAATTTTATATTTGTACAAATTTTCTTAATTTTATGAAATGAAAGTATTCATCCCGACAGCTAAATTATAGATGGGAAGTAAATTGTTGTAAATGTAACGTAAACTATTTTAGTGAAATCGTTAAGAACTTTGATAACATATATAAGAAATGTATACGTTTTACTATTGATGAAAGACATCTAATGCATAACAGTATTTATTTTATGTGTTATTATTCTCTCGCACAAACAATAATCATTATATTAATATAAATTAACGCAACTTTATATTACAGAATTATTTCTAACAAATAAATTCTATCATTTATTCAAATTTGCATTAAGTATATTTTATATAACTTAGTTATATTTCAAATAACTAGGTTATATATATTAAAATTTCCTTAGAACTTTTTAGAAATGTATCTTACAATGCAGTGTATACATTTTGCTTTAGATTATCAATATTTTTTAAAAGACAGTAAGTGTATAATTATCATTTAAGGACTTCTAAAGGCAACATTGAATCTAAGATACTTTTCTGTCGTTTTAAGAAACTATTCAATTTTCCTTTTAAAGTTACTGCCACAGGCAGTATTTCTTCATTAAGTACTTAGCGAAACACGTAGACTATTTTCGGCAATTATTCCCGCTTTCAGAATGAAATTAAAGTCATCAGTCAAAGAGGTTTCATTTGAAGTACTTTAATGTTAATAATAGTTTCAAGTTTAAGCAAAAGCCGAACTTAAAATTTAGGACCTAATTACAAACAATGACGGAAATTTGCATTAAAAGTTAACTTATAATGAATTATCTTCTTACACACGTCCTGGCGTTGTTAAATAACTTGAATTGGAAAAACTGTCGATTTGAGGAAATTGTAGTACATTTTGCAAACAACTTATTTTTTAACCATTTTAAAGTTTCTTAGGAATGCAATACTTATTTCCTCCTATAAATGTAATATTACTTTTTTCTGTTTTGAAATTAGCAATTTAAGTAATTTCTTACTCAACAACAAAATTTTAATAATGAATATAAAATATCATGAATATACAATATACAATATTTCACTGTGCTATTTTCCTATAAAATAAGAGATATTTTAGTTAGTCTCAGTTTTACACAAGAATAAATTTTAAAAATATGATGCGACAAACTGGTGAGGGATGAGTTGAAAATATTTGTTAACTTTTCTGAAAATTACTATATTAATTTAATAAAGTTCAAAGAAATTATGTATTAGTTACAATATTGTTTCATGCATTTTTTAACTAATGTTAATATTTTTAAAATATAAATATACTATAGTTATTTTGATAGCATTTTGTAAATTACTAAATTTTGCATTTTGATGTGGAAATTTCAGATAATTTTCAATATTTTTAATAAAAAAATATACATTTTTTTCTGTACCGCTAAAGATTTATTCTACAACATTCGGTTGATTAAAAGAAAGAGGCTGAAATTGGAAAATAACATATTGATTATAGTTCTGATCTTAGTATTATAAATTAAATTATTTTTTGTATTTTTAGATTATTTTCATTACAGAAAAAAATGGTTTTACACATTTTTACATGTATACTCTACTTTTATGTATCGAATATAAAAATCAAGACAAAAGCAAACTTATGCGAAATAGAAAAATAAAATTAGGCATAAGAATTTTTTTATAAAAAAAAACGTTTATAATTTCTTGATTTACTGAAATTAATAACTCTGAAAATTTCTGCATTTTTTCTGCATTGAAAATTTCCGCAAATTTTTTAAAACTGCAAAATAGATGCTCTATTGAACTTCAGCTTTTATATTTTTAGAAGTACATATTATAAAATTTAAATGGCTTTACGCATTTAAGTATAATTAAAATAACAAATTATTGGTAATTAATAATTTTCCTTTAATCAAATGCTTTAAAAATCGACCAAAATAATTATTTTACTACATATTCATCATATTCAAAATTGAATTACAACTTTGCTCTGATTTATGGAATTGAAAAGAATTGTATAATCTATTGAACAACAATCTAAATGACATAAATCAAACCTCTTCTAGTGACAGACAGGAAAGAAAAAAGTACAATTTGGAATAAATGATGACCATTTATCTATGTTATTATTCACCATATGTTTTTCTATTTTTTTTCTATTTCTAAGGAAGATTCTCTGCTCGACAAACTCTTGTGGAAACAAAAAAGAAATCTTTCGATCAATGGAACTTCCCTTCTAAGCGACAGATTAATCGATAGCAATCTGATTTGGAGAGCAGGTTGCAGATGAATCAAGTCACACGATAACAAGCTCTCTTTTTTCATCGACCCATGTCTTTACCCCTCTTCGTATCGACCCTTTCATGTTTTTTTTTTTTTTTTTTTTAGTTTTTTCTTACTGTACTCTTTCCCCACCCTATGGATTATCTTCAATTGATCTCGTTATCGTATGGGAACTCGTTTACTACTAGCAGTTCGTCAATTCGTTGTTTGAACGATATGTTCTTTTTGCTTTTTGAACGTTGAGGGATAAAATAGTTGTCACTGGGCACATTTTCTTGTCGATAGTAGAAAATTCCGATTATTTAGCTGAATGACCAAAATGTAATAACTTTGCTCTGGCAGAGGTAGCAGATTTTTATTTTTTGGTGAATTAAATATAATTTTGCAGTATCAATTACCAAATCTCTCTCATTAAGAGCAGTATTAAATATCTTTGATGCAATACATGCACATCTCAATACCTCCCACTTTATTTACAATTACTCAACAAAACTACTTTAAAAAATGAATTGAGTGTTATATTATAATAAAATATAATACATATATATTAAATTTTTTCACACAGGAGTAGGAAGCCTTAGACATGATAGAGATCTTCGATACGATAAAGACAGTACAAAATCAATTATATAATTTGTATTAAAAATAATTTAAAATTATGAAAAATGTTACTATTTTAGTACAATTTAACAGCACTATTTTTGTACAATTTAACAGGCTATTTTTGGAACGAAAAACTGCTTAATAACTAGCAATTTTTTCTAAGATTTACCAAACTTATAAACAATATAAAAAAAGTTGTCGAGAAATTTTAAAAGTATTAATTCCTATGGATGATAGCAATTAATGAATATTAACATATAGTCTAATATAATTTAACTTATAGTCCAACAGCTAAGGTTGCCAATAAGCCTTAGGTTTTTAAAAAAGTAATAGAGTTTGTATTGAAAATAAAAACAATCAAGTTTTAACTTTTTACTTCGGAAAATTTTATTCTTCTAGAATATTGGTATGAAACCACACTTTTTCTATATCTAACTTTTTCCAAATTGTCCCAAAGAAAGATTATGCATTTATAAGGACTTGTAATTTTTTATTTTGCATTTCATGGAAGCAATATTTGATTTTTTAGAATCATTTTTAAAGAGTTATATTACTTTCAAACATTATATGGAATTTTGTCAGAATTTAAGGTTCTCCTATTTACTTACATATTCCCAATAAACATTTACATGGATAATATTATATTATCGTATTAATTTTTGACAAATTTCTGTTTCCATTTTTTTGACATTACCATTTCACAATTGAAACATATATACATGTATGTTCATATGTTCAAATATATTCAACGTATGTAAATGTATAATCAAATTTAAATAGTCATTAAAAACTAAAATTCAATCTTTGTAAATTACATTTACTCATAATGAAAATCTTGAAAATTCAGATTCTTAGAATTATTATAGTTGAAATGCAGACTCTCATATAATAAAAAAGAACTAAAAAAGTTAAAACGGGTGCATAATTTACAAAAAATGATAAGCTACTGTTATTATAACTATAAAAAAAACAATTTTAAGATTCTTTTCTAAAAGGTACTTTCCAAAATTCGTGCAGATGAACTAAACATTTTATAGTATTCAAATAAATTTATAAAATAAAATTTGTCGCTTCTTATTTTTGTGTTAATCATTCTAATAAAGTGATATTAATGACGATAATGATAATAGCAAGACATGAAAAGACAACGAATTTTTAAGCTTTGATTGAAATCTTGAGTAAAAATTTTTTAGCTTCCTTCAATTTTGTTAACCAAAGTTATAATGAATTAATTAGCATTGAAAATAATATAATGAGCATCAAATTACATACATTTTAAAAATATTACACTTCATTTTCTCATAAATGATATCAGAACATATAATACTATTTTCTTGAAAAATTTAACTTCAACGACTATCATTTTATTTTTCGAAATTTTTTTTCTAACATTCGACATGAATTAAAAAAAAATAATAAAAGTAATAGAAACACCTTAGATTTATAAAAACAATCCTATATTTAGTATAATATAGGACAGCCTTTAGCGTATAATACAGCTTGGATTCTACTAAGAACTGATTCCTACAAAAGTGGAATAAAGTTAGAAAAATTTTGTACTTTTCTGTATGGGGATGTGAAAATTCTGGGAGGGATGCAAATGGAAAGCTTCGATTCCGTAGTGAATGTTTCAAATTATACTCGTATGGGCCATTTATGTTCAGGTTGGGAGACAATGCTCACCAAGTTATTGTTTAAGGTCATTCTCATGCTCATATGCTCATCGAAACATGATTGGACAAGTCCAGCTGCATGGATAGGTGTATTTTCAAACTGCATTAAGCAAAGTTGGAGTCATTGTATGGACCGAGTAAGCTAAACATTCTCTATAAATCTTCCCACTAAGAGTTTCTTTCAAGGTTACAACTGGTCCAGCAGAAAACCACATAGCTTCCTTTTGTCATTGTAGATTCACCATTATTCCTGTCGTTTGGAAGGAGACAATAATTTTTATAAACTTACACATTTGTGCTCCAAAGAATCACATGTCCCATTGCAGTGAAAAGTCTGAAAGACATTTCATCAGATCATATAACTTGTGTTCACTTATCAATAGACAAAGTTTTGTGAATAGGACATCACTATAGCCAATATTTGCATTAATATGAGTGACAACTGGCTTGGTAATTGTTGTTCTTATGAATATATATTTTAAAAATCATTGACAGTATAGAATAACAGATGCTAATTGAGCTCACTGATCACGTTTGTTACAGTGCGCTTTTTAGGCATTATATTCCACTTTAATACTAGTCATTGCTTTTATCTCGGCTCATTAATTTCCGTTGCCAAATTTGTCTTCGAGCAGTATATATCTTGTTAGGACATAAGATAACATAACTCAAGAAACGTCTAAAATTCGGGATGTTTCATTCACACTTGATCTTCAAGACATGTACTATAATTTGACACCTTTGAAAGTTTCAGAAGACTGACACTTTTTTACTTCAGGAAAAATCTAAGAAAAACTTACAGAACTTCAATAAAACTATTGCTAACTACCAAAGATACTCGTATGGTATGTAAATGTGAATATATACAGAAGATATACACAGAGAATATATATATGTCAAAAATGTGTTGCTATCAATATATTTAAATGAATAAGAAGCCCATTAAAAATAGTGCTTTTATTCACCACTGCTTTCGTTATTTTAATAATCCCATTTATAAATGGGAAATAATTTTTCTGAACAAATATTTTTAATATCTTTTGTTCTGACATTTGAACAGCATGACATCATAATTTTTCTGCTAATATATGTTATATTTCTGTTTTTTTATCTGCCATATAAAATTTGGGAAATTTCCGCTGAGTAATTACACCTGCTAGTTAATTCCACATAGAATATTTTTAAATATTTTACACATTAACATGAAATAAAATAATATATCAAAAATAAGATTAAAGCAAGATTATTTGTAAAAGCTATTTTTTGATTTATAAAACAATGCAAATTTTGGTTGCGTTGTTATATAACAAGGAAATGTATTCAGAATTATAAATGTTCTTCATCAGATTAAAGTAGAATTAAATAAATTTTAGTGATTTTACATGCATTTATTGTAAGCCTAGATATAAATAAGTGTATTGGAATTTTCCAATCTAAGGAAAACTCTTATAAAAATAGGATTTTTGCACCTAATAATCTTAACACTTAATAAGCACTTTTGACATTTAAAATTATATGAATAATTTTTTCTTTAAAACAATAAGTGGCATGTTGTTATCTTGCTGATTCAGAAACTACTCTTTACTTAAAAAGAAATACAAGAAGAGAATAACGAGAGAGAAAGAAGTCTTTTGCTTACCTAACAGATAACAGTGATATAACAAGCTTTAAATTGTGTAAATAGGTAGATCCTGGAAAGTGCAATTGAGTCCTTTTTTCCCAAAATCATTATCGAACAGTTCATATATGAAGAATTAGAGATTTATCATATTGCTGTGTGCAGATAAAACAACATCTTGCGGTAGAATGTAGTAGCGTGCTGAAAAGATTGACCTATTACTTCCTAGTAACCTATTTATATAAGCTTCATTAGAAATGAAATTAAACAAACAATGATGTGCAATACATTCACATACACCTTTGAAACTAAAAACAAAAATGTAATACAATGCTTATATTTAATTTAGTCTTATACTGTCTCATATGTATTTCACTGCTTATAGCGAGACTTTTCCATTATTTTAAACAAACCATGTAAACGAGAAGCCTAATGCATTTGTAAAACATTGTTAAGTTGATTTTCTTTAAAGACCTTATATCACCTTGGAAGCCAATGATAACCTGTAATTGTTTTCCAAGTGCCTTACATGCAATCTGATTGTAAACATTATATATTTACAACAAATTAAAAGCAAAAACATTGCTGTACTATAGTGTGGTAAGTACAAAATTAAATTTTAAAAGGAAATACAAATGTTTGAATGAGATATAATATTAAAAATCCAAGAAAACTAAATATAGAAGTATATTTATGGCACTAAAAAATAATTAGTGACATTTTATTTTCAACAAAAGGGTTTTAATGATGATGAAGACTTTGCAATCTTCTTCAAAATATGTTTGAAGCTCAAATTATTTTAAAAAATTAATGCTTATACAATTTTAATATGTTCGCCTTTCTTTTATTTCATTTAGTAGGTAACATTCTAAATATATTTTTAAACAGTACTTTCGAAATGATAGCTAAAATAATGCATTTAAGCTTGTTTTTCATTGACCTTTGTGTGTGTCTAAACTTTAAATTTTGTCTTCTAATTCAGTTTAATAATTCAGATTTTATAAAAATTCATTAATTAAAAATTCAAACGAGGTCTCTCTATATGCTTTCTTGTATTTAAGAACAACCCCATAAATTTGTACTAAATTATTTGAAATCAAAAAGAGCTAGCATTTTTATTCTCTCTCTTAAAAAAGAGATCTGTTCAGTAAGTAAAAGATTAGAAAAAAAAAGATTAAGAACTGCAGAAGAAAGATTTAAAAGACTAATGCTCCCCATTCTCTCGAAATCTTGGAACATCTGAAAGTTTTCTTTGAATTTTCTTTCAAAGATAGATTTAAGGAGCTGTGATTGAAGTAACTAATGAAATTCGCTCTCTTTAAAAATAATGGAAAGTAAAGTCATTTTCTATGATTGTATTTTAATTCAATCAATTACGCAAAGGAACAAAACGAACTTGTTACGATTTTCAATTTATATTTTTCAATGTATTTTAGTGAAGAGTTAATGATGATAAAATGCAGAAGATATAAAGAAAAATATTTTAATGAAACCTTTTTAATTTGAAATGTCATTTTGATGATTATCTTTTCTTATTAATTATGGCTCCTTAATGGAAATCTTACATTATATTTAATGAGAACGCCTACAATTTTTATCTATATCTCTCAGAACATCGATATAATGCAAGCTGAATTTTATTTTTGCTTCACTTAATAGTTAATCCAAAATCTAAAAAAAATGTAAAGTGAATTATTTTTATGAAATTCTTTATGTCAATAAATCACAAGTTGGTATATAAATGTTATTATGTTTAATAAAGGATACTCAGTCACGGGTATATGAATTCAACACATTCCTTAAAGGGACATAATTAAAACTTATTAAAAGCATTGTTAATGTGTAATAAAGATAATCTTTGATTTCCTAATTAAATAAGATTTTCAACTTATGCTTAAAAATTTCCGAAAGGCACCATTATGAAAAATTTAATTTCTATAATGAACGTAAAACGGATTACAGAGTGAAAATATGATGTAATGTTACATAATTTTGGGCATTATTTACCTCATTTATATATAAGGATACTAAATACAAAACACTGTATTGAAATTATGACCATATAAAATAAATTTTGCGATAGGATAAAAGAAGACTTATTTTTAGAAAATACACACAAAAATCGAAATTTGAAATCAAATTTTAACTTACTTTATAGTTAAGTTTAAACTAATTTTTCTAATGAAAGAACTTTTTTATGTCATCATTCAAAAAACATTCAACTTTCTATCAATATATGAAACAATAAATTTATTAATTAAATAAAAAGTTTATAGAATTTTATAATATTCCTCTAATGTTAATAAATTTGGTGTTATTTATCATAAAAATTCAATACTTTATTTCACATAATTTTTTAAAAATTAGAATATTTTCTTTTTATTATATGTTATCGTATAAGTTACAAGTGAACTTCGGGATTTTTCAAAATAAAATCTTTAGTACACCTAAAATAATAACAAACGGATATAACACTATAAATTCTAGTTAAAAATAACACAAAAATAAGTTTATATCTCTTTATTATCTTTTATGACTTTATAAATAGAAAACCAAACTGTTGAGATATTTTTAAAATTTTTACCGGGCACTAGATGTTCAAGTAAGTTAAAGCTGCTGTAAGGCATTCAAATATTCACAGTGTAATTATTTCTCGAAGAATATTTATAAGTATTTAGCTATATTATTAGTGAGAAAATCCAGAAAACTTGTAAAAGTTGTTCAGCGTCTGACTTTAAGGCCAAAAGTTTCACTCTAAGAGGCTTAGAACATCGTGAAATATCTTGAATCCTTATTTTTATACTACGATGGTGACTGCCTAACAATTGCAAGTTATTATTAAGTATCTCTGTACACTTACCATGAATAATTTATTCCCAAACTAGATAACTTTTGGCATATATGTTGTGTATCAAAGTGTGGCAGTAAACAACAAAACAAACACTTTATTACACTTGCATAATGAATGCAAAAGCAAAACATCTGTTTAAACAGTTTTTTTAGTATAATGTTTAGATTAAGACCAAAGATTTTCCCTCAAAATAGCATTTCCTAATACTAAACAATGAATAGTTTTTATATTTTCTTCGTGAAAAAGTAAATATTTAAGATAAAAATGAAAAAAATATATTCACTGATTTCAATATTTATTTATGCAAAAAGAAACTATTAGAAGAACTTTTTTCAGTTTTAGCTTCAAGCTTTTATCAAACAATTATCATACTAGAGTCTATATTTTATATCAAAAAGACATATAGATATATATTATTTGAAATTTCATACCCGACATTTATTTTTTATATATATTTGATGAAATACTATTGACGAAAAATTTATTATCGTAAAGTGGAAACTTCACAGCTTAGGTTTTTCAAATAAAGTTTACAAATGTTTATTTATTTAAATTTTACTACTTTTTGTTTTACTTACTTAATTTATATGTTCTAAATTCAAGTTATTTTTTACATTCGCAGAAGGATTTCATGCCCACTTTTGTAACATACAAAGAAATTCCTACCTATTACCCTATAACGTCAAGCTATATATGAAAATTTAACCAAAAATCAGTGAAAATAATTAAATGCTTCTTTTAGACTGCACATTGTACTACATGTACTACTATAGACTACACATAGAAATCTACATTGTGACTGGGTCCCCTTGCAAGGAGAATCGAATCGATATAGGTGATGTGTTGTTCGATATAGTGAAGCTTTCCAGACTATCTATAGCAAGAAATAGATGCCCACATTGTTTTAGGCATAATATAAAAGTGTGAAGTGCCGTACATTGTGCCCATTGCTGAAGTTTCCAAACCAAACAAGGATTTTTGATTACTCGATGAATACATAAAATTATATATTGTGACTAAATTTTACCAATACCTTTTATCTCGTTTGGATGAACTTCAAAATTCAAAACTCATTATCTATATGTTCATTATAGATTTAAAATTCAGGAAATCTCCTGATAAAGATAAAAACGACTTTGTATGCCAGTTTGGAGTACATATGTTTTAGAATGCTTTCAAGGCTGAAGATGGTATCATTCATTTTTTCCAAAACAAATTCATTTTTTCCGAAATCGGTTAAAAGTCAACATTCTTTTTTACTTCAACAATATCATTTTAATGTATTCTACTCTTGAAGAACATCTTATAGACTCATCTTAGTCTTTAATCGACTCTATAAATTCAGACTTGATGCTAATTGAAACAAATGCAACCTTTAACACCATTTAGTGAACACAATCTAATGGCCGAAGAATGTTATAATGACGTTTTTAATGACCACCACGTATTGCTTTCTGAAAAAATATTCATAAACAGTGATTCATATACAAGTGTCGTTAGATTAAGGTTGTAGTGGAAATCTTTCCTTTGATAAGTAAAATAGTTTCAAATGTTTTTCAGATAGTTAGCTAGAATCACTGATTTGTTCTTCAGTCTATAGAGATTTCAACATCATTAATCAATTTTACAAAAAAAAAAAGGTTTTTGAAAATGGGGTTAAGAAGAGTAAGCAGAATTTGATTCTCTGAGATACAATTGATTTTCATCTTTTGTTTTGAAATAAATTACATGCCTTCATATTTTGAACAAAGAAGCCTTAAGCCGATATAACACCTACTGGTTATTCCTTTGTATTAGTTGCAATTTTTTTTTCTCCTTCTTGTGCTGAAGAGATGATTAAATAAATCATAATAAAATATATTGATTATCACTTTTAAGTATTTTACTAAAAACTAAATTTATTTTCAATGTATGAGTCAACCATCAATTTTTCTGTAATTGTGAAATTAAGTATATTTTTACTCCAAATATTTGGTTTAATACTAATTTTATGTGAGTTGTAATTTTATTCTTATAAATAATACTTTAAATTTTTTATCAAATGAATTTTAAAGCATTTTGATTATTTTAATAAATTTAAAAAACATTTCAATATTACCTTTTTAGTTTAGATTGCATTATATAACAGTAATTAAAAGAAATTTCTTACATATTTTTCCTTGAAGCCATATTACATATCCAACCTTTTAATTTACTTTAGCAACATTGTTAAAAATTACATCATCACATTTTTAATGTTGAATTTTAGAAATAAATACAGTTTCTAGGAAAGCAAATGACTTAAAGGAATAAAATATTCTTAGTTTGTTTTGATTAGCATTGTGTATGCTTTTAAATGTAAATACTTGATATTTGAAAAAACAAACCTAAAAAATTTAATAGAAAACTCTTTAAATAAAATTGGTAAATGAATGAGATTAATTAATTGTCGATTAAAACCTTAAATGGTATTTTAAATATTTATCAAAAATATGATTACACACACACACACACACACACACACATATATATATATATATATATATATATATATATATATATATATATATAAATCATAGTCACCTTCAAATCAGAATTTAAATCTGAATGCAACAAAAATATTTATATTACATCCACGTTCTTACCTTTGAAAAAAGCTATAAAAATGCTTTTGCTACACATTTTGACTTCATATAAAATGGTGAATCCTTAATCGGGAGCATATGGCTTGGTGGAAGATCTAGTATTTTGTAAATCTGCATATATTTCTCTGAAAAAGTATAATAGTAGTGTTTGCCATTTGCCATTATGCTCTGTTCTTCCAACTTATAAAATTAATGGCCACTTTAGATAAACTTTCCTACTTTCAACTACCAAAAGTACACTGTATTGACATATTTATGGGATAACGTATTTTATTTTGTCACATTTACCAACATCTTTAGTAATTTCAGCATGCTATAACTTACAAATCTCGTAAAAGGGGAAATTTAAAACTCAATTCAAGCTCAATATTGAAATTCTTTTATTTACATTTAAAATCAGATTCTTTTCTTAACTACCTCATTTAAAATATATCCATTATTGAAGTAGTTATTTTACATTAAAGTATTCATTGTTTTTCATTTTAACATAATTCAATCTAATTATTCAAATCCGTTCAAATATCATGAAATATAAGCTTAATTATTTTTAATTCTACAATTTGCTCAATGATCTATTATAATAAATTAGCCTACACTAAACATAAGAAATAATGATAAATTTATAAAAATATTTAATAGCTTGGTAATTAAAAATTGCTTTTTAAACAGACATGATTGCATTTAAAAATAAATATGCATTTTCTTGCAAGTTCTTTAATTGAAAGTAGCATATTTATTTCATTAAGCATTTCCCCGCCTGAAACATTTAAAATACCGCAGTAAAATAGCATCCTAATTATCAAGCATATAAGTAAAGTATTCCCAATTAGCGATTTTAAAAATAATTAAATTGTGGAAAATTTATTCATGGATTTTACAAAGAAAAATTATTTCATTTTCGCAAAACATTTAATATCTAAACCTTATATAATTTTTTTAAAAAACTTAATTTTCTAAAAACAAAAAAGGTAATTAATTAAAATATAATTAATTGCTTTAAAATACTTTCTATTTTAATTTTTGAATTATTACTGAATGCTTATTTCTTAACTAGAAGAAATATTTAATTTTTGGATTTCCAGCATGAAATCATTAAGGGTTTATTGCATATTTCTAGCAATTAATGTTTCATCATTCTTATATTTTTTTTAAACTTAGTAAATTATAATTGCTCATATGGAGGTTGTTTAACAATTGTTTATTAAATACACAAAATTTTATACATATTAAATGATCTTCTATATATGTATATATAAATTTATATAGAAAGTTCTAAAGATTTCTGAAATTTAAAATATTAGTGAATTTTGAGTTATTATCAGGTATTTTGTTCTACACAAATCATTACTTTATATATTATGATTCAATCAATGTCATGCAGAATTTTTTAATAAATGATGGTAATTGAACAGTTTTATATGATCTACTAAATTTATTATTATGATTTCATTGAATTGGAATTCTACACAAATTTTGTTGTAATTCTTTTTAAGAAATGTAAATCCGCTTCATGAAATATACTAAAATTGGTCACTTTTAGCATACTAAGCTGTTGGTTATGTTAAGTTGTATTCATT
Organism: Latrodectus geometricus; assembly: GCA_026290005.1. Classification (NCBI taxonomy): domain Eukaryota; kingdom Metazoa; phylum Arthropoda; class Arachnida; order Araneae; family Theridiidae; genus Latrodectus; species Latrodectus geometricus. The sequence continues at coordinate 74,237 of JAPDSC010027397.1, forward strand.
TCCTATTTATTATTCTTTGTTAACATATTAAAATATTTTAGACGTTTTTTTATGAATTTTAAAAACTTAACAATCTTTATCTTTTTCACTTTTTCTGCTGTTAAGTTACAATTTTGCCATATGAAATAAGCATATTCTTCAAAAGAATAATCAGAAGTTATTTTAGTGAAACAAAAAAAAAAACATACCATATTTATAATTCTCATAAACACAGAAATTTCTTACTATAATTCAAGTAGTTCCTGGCATTTACTCTAAGAGTTTAATTCATAATTTACATGTCATGTTTAAATGTGATAAATATAAGACTTTTTATTATATCCCTTCCTTAACAAAAGAGATTAAGCTATTTTTAAATTATTTGATCAAAACAAATCTACATTTAACTCCAAACATGAGTAATTTAAATATCTAAAAAGTAATTTTGATATTATTAAAATATTGAATGTATTTTGTTAAACACTCTGAATATAAATTTATACATTTTAAATTCAAATTTAGAAAGATGATTCCAAGAGCATATTTTTTTTTCTTAAGTAAGCTTGAAAATTGATTCGTAAAAAAATATTGCTGCATTTTATAAAATGCATATTTTTTTCTTATTTTCTGAAATATAAAATAATTTGAAGCTTATTCTTTTTCTAATAATTTAATTGAAAATAATGCAAATAATGCCTTAATAAGACTATACTTAAATAGTCAACCGATTTAGTTTTTTTTAAAAAAATTAATTTTTTACTTTATATAAACTTCTTACTTCTTTGTAAATATCATCATAGAAAATCAGCATCACATATTTATTACATTTTATAAACTACGTTTATTGAACATTTAGATACAAATTCTCAATAATATTTTAATTTCATTCATTTTTTACTTGCAAAAATGTTTTCTAACTATATTCAAATTTCTTACTAAATAAAAAATATTATTGCAATTTAATACCATGGTATTTAAAATTTATTTATAAAGTGAGAAAAGTTAATGAAGACATTTACAAGTGCAAATAATAAGTAGTTCTTTAACTCATTTTTAATAAATAAGGTCAAAATTTGATTACTTCAAGTATATGATCAAAATATTCTAATTATAAGCTTTCAATATAATTTATTATTTCAAAATTCTAACTATTAATATTTTAAGATTTTAATTAGTTTACAAAATATGTTTCTTATTTTATATTATTGTGAAACTATTGGTAATTCATTATTAAATCATTAAAATACGTTTTATATAAAATATTCAGGAATTTAAATGAACCATTGAATAGAATTTTAATAAATGATTCAGTATATTTTAAAGCTAATTCATATTATTCTAACATATCATGGATTTTCTTTTATTTTTCGTAATGAAATATAATATTTATATAAGATTTATTATTATTATATTAATATTTATTACTCCTCTTTATATAATAATTATATATTACTCCAAATACAAATCTATTAAGAGTATGTTATAAAAATAACAATTTCATAATTTAAATAAAGATTAAGCCAATAATTTATACTTTATTTCATTTTTTCAATTCTCCCCTTATATGGACACCATATTTCTTACCAATTTATAAATATTTTTACAGAGTATGTCTGCTATACTGCAAACAAATAATTTGTAAATATTTTAAATAACAGAATTAATTTATTATAATTAAGTCTTGTTCTACGAATAATTAAAAGTTTCCATCGAAAGAAAACATTTTTATTGGGTTGTTTTGAAAAAAATTCAAATCAACAAAGAGTGGAATTATTTTAAAATTAAAAATAAAAAAAATTGTGAAGGAAATTTTTAATCATAGAAATTAATTACGAGTTAAAAGGAATTTGCATTTGCTTATATTTTTCTTATAATCAAGTCAGCCTAGCTATGATGTTATTGCATTTTTTGTTCACTTATAAGAATTTAAGAATGCCGCAAAATAAGAATGTGAAGATTTTTATGAAGAAGTATGTTCAATTAATTGATTTATTTTTCAATCAAGTTTTCCTTCACAAAAAACTTTAAATTTAAAGATTTGTTTTCCTATTTTTCTATTTATTCCAATCTAAAACTTATTTTACATTTTAAGAATTGTTTTTTTACAACTGACATATGTTAAAGATACATGAGTGCATATATGCACATTTATTTGTATAAATAAAAAAATTTATATCCATTTAAAAAGCATATGTAAAGAGTTGACATTATCTAATGTTTACTAATTTAAATCTCGAAAAACTGGAGTTCTGCAATTTATGTAATTAAAATCTTTACCTTGTTGTCTGCTGAAGTTTTGCTCAGAAATGAATTGAAAACGGTTGCAAAGAATAGAATTTAGATTTCTGGTTAACTGAAGACGACATGTATGTATCATTTTTAAAATTTGAATACAGCTTTCGCTATTAATTTCAATCTAATTAATGAGGATTTGAACTTATTGTAAAATTGCTTATTCCAATATGATCAATATTACAGGAGGCTGCTGACTTCAGAAACGGATGCGTGTGGCCTTTACCTTTTTTAAAAACTGCTATCCACGATAATAACTGGGGGTAGGGAAAATTTATATATATGACCCCGGGGACCGCTTTTTTTTATATCACTAACGTTTTATTGTTTAAAAAAACAAATATATGTCTTTTCATCGATTTTTGAAAATGTATTGCTTTTTATTTACTGAAACGAACCCATTTTCAATGTTTATCAATGCTTTGGAATTGTGGATAAATGGAGTCCAGATTTCAATGTTTAATAAAACAAAAAAGTTACCTTTCAAGGGATTTCTTTAAAAGAGTTTTTCAAGCATTTCGTAACTGGTTTGAGTTGCTTTTAGCTAATATATGCGGAAGCACTTATTTTGTGATTCAAACAACTTTTATAAAAAAAGTTAAAGGAATAGTAAATATCGTTAAAAGACTGTAAATATCGTTTTTTCAAATATTTTTTCCCAAAGCTAAACTCTGCCTACTTGTATACACATATAATTTAAAGATATTTGGATATTTAACTATTGAGTAAATTAATAATTTTTAATATCAATTGATATTTTATATTCTAAATAACTCATACGCAAAAGGCAATTGGTTTTATTCTGAGTACGATCTTTGTACTTTATGATATAAAATTGATAATACTAAAATGTTATAGCATTAAAAAAATTTGAAAAATTATTATATTTGTGATATTTTAACATCATAACGTTTTTACATTTTTTAGTTTATCGACTCTTTTCTTCATTCATTTGTTATTTTCATTGGATACCAAATTAAATATCATCTGAATACCCTGACGAAAGTTCTAATTTATTGTTTATTTATGCTGTGTTGTTTTGGATTTATATTTGTTAATTGTAAACTATTCTTGGATTCAAGTAAAAAATAGCAAATGCATGTAAATCATTTTGATTACTGAAAAATAGTAATTTCTTAGATATTTTGATTTACGTCTTCACTTCATTTGGGATAAAAATAAAACTCTTTGTAGAATAAATATTTTTGTGAATTAAAGAAAAAATCATCATCTTTTCTAAAAGTCACACAAAAGTGTTTAGCCATTTTCTTATATCAAATGTGGATATTTTAATAGATATTAATAATTATTGTCTACAAAGAAATGTTAATAAGTATTGCTATTTCAAGAGAGATTAAAAAAAGAAGTTCTTCTTAAAAAATTTCCAATTGAAACATAGTTTGAATTTTTATTTTATTAAATATCTAAGTCACTATGCTTATAAAGGTACTTTAAACAATACGTATTTTTAATTTGCATAAAATATGTGAAATATATTGTTCCCATACAATGATTTAAAAAAAGAAAATAGATCTTGCCAATTATTTTAAAGATCATTGAAAGATATTTGCAATCAAAGTCCAATTTTGATTGAATTTCTGACTCAAAAAAATTTTTGTTTTTTTTTTTTTAGTTCTTGACAAATTTGCTGTTAATAAAATTACATATTAATTTACATATTAATACTGAGTTAAAACTAAACTTAGCATTATTAATAATTTAGAAAAATTGAAATATACCTTTGAAGAAATGCAGAAAGGAAGCAATCTTTTTATACATGTTAAATTATATACTGATGAAAATTGTCTTTGGAGGAATATTGTTAGATTTCAAAAATATTATTTGTATAAATGTTTTTGAAGATACGAGAATTAAAAAATAAACTCTATTCATTGCATTCAGAGTATCATATATTTTAACATTCTTAATATGCATTTTATTTCCTTTCCAGCAAAAACAAATCCTGCATATTGTACTTAATTTCTAGTTTACTTGATGTTTGCGATGATAAAAAGAATTTTAGAAATTTTATGAATTTTAATAAACAAACTTGATTTTTATGTTTTAATTTTTTTTTAATCAAATAATAAAAATTGGGTGAGGTACTAATATGTTTTCTTGAGTTTTTAGTAGAATTCTTTGAGAATCCTACAAAGAAACAACTATTACTGTAATAAATTCTAAAACTAATTCGCTTCATCACTGTTATATGATATTTGAAGAAATGATTTTGTTCTCATGATAAATTGTAAATCGTGATACCTCAAGCATTATATTTTGCTATAACTTTCATTAGATTAAATAAGATAATTAATGTTCTGTACATATTTGGTTAAAAAACTTGTATTATTAGTGGTTTTCAATACAAGTGTACATTTTGCGCACTTTAAAACATAAGCATATATCAACAGCTTAAAGCATTACATTTTGAACAAATTTCTAGTATTTCTAGTATTACGCCACTTAATATTTATAAATTGTATAATAAACTAATAATAAGCCTTAAAAATAAATTAATTATTTCATTTATTTACTTAGGTTTAATAAAAGCTACTTCAGGGTGTTAAAAAAAACAAAATAATACCAGCAGTTCATTTTTATTCTGCTCATGCAGTAAAAATAGTTTGCTTTATATAACAGTTCCCATTCATTGAAATAATATATTCAAATTCTATTTTTATTCATCAACAATCATTTCGGTAGAGATAAAATTTATTTATAAGAATGAGTATTTTAGCATTTATCACTATATAGGAATATGATTTGACATCATTCCTCAAAGTATTACTTTGTTAGCTGTTCCATGTGGTTAATTTTTGTAAATAAAACTAAACACCTCTAATTACATTTAAACTTTACGCCAAGCTGTTACAAATATCTACTTTCAAGGAGAAAAGTAAATTCTTGGGTTGTTTAACAGGTGGTCAGAACTCTAATCCTTGAGCTGTAGGCTTGCGTGTTAGTTTTAAAATTTATTAAAGCTATAATACAAAGTAAAATATACAGAAAGTTGAAAAGTATTTGGAAACGTAATAATTAAATATAATGGAACCAGGAGCAGCAAATAGGTTACATTAATTTAACATTCCGCCTTGTCATTTTGAATATAAAATAATTAAGGAGGTTAAAATCCATTGAAAAAAGCTATTTATAATGTAAAATAATTTTATTGTCATGTTGCATAAAATATTTACCATTATAATTCAAATAATTATAAAATATATAATCTCAATGGTCAATATTATATTTCCTGTTTTAATTTAAAGTACGTGATAATTTGGATTTTTCAAAAAATACACAGCATCAAGAATAGATAGTGCATAAACATTATAAATCATTTTAATTTATACAGTAAAATATATTCACTATATCAAATTATTTCTTTTGTCATTTTAGCAACTAAATCCTGATTAGTCCATGGAAGTCTTATGTTTATCCAATACAATAGTTTCAAACTTTAATATAATGTAAGAAAATATATTTATAATATGAATACTTGTGCATTAATTTTTCAAATAATACGAATGTTGTCGAATATTGTATTCCCGTACTTAAAGAAAAGATAAATTTGATCTAAATTGTGGTTTCATATGCTTCATGCATATAAGCAAAGGAATGAATCTTATCACTCACCGCATCAATATTTTACAAGAACCTGATTATGATTAGTCTCGATGCTGGTTTTGTGCTTTGAGTTTGCTTACAATACTTATGGACCACAAAGATTTATTTATAACCATCAAATCAGTGCATACATATGTCGTTTCTAAATATTTATCTACACCAGTGTTATATAATTTACGACTTGGTTTCGTCAAAATTCGACTATATTAACCATCTCATACATTTATCCCATTAAAATGTGTATTCCTTTCCAAAAAGGGGAAACTTTATTATCTTTATAAAAGCTTTATTGTGTGATTATAGTGTTATCATTTTAAATAAAATATTTTAATACACCTTACACAATATTTTTAGATTTCTAACTTACTAACATAAGTTTAAAATTATTATTCGGCTGATAACTTTTTTATTTAATATACATTTTTCAAACTATGAACCAAACAGAGCAAAAATATATTTTTATGCTTTTGTTTTTATTAATTTACAGTATTTCAAAGTAATATTTATTTTATTATCATGTTTTGCGCATAATAACCATAATTTATCATACAAAGAGCTTCAAAAATAATAAATATTCAGTTATTAAGTTTCCTTACATTTGGTTTTCATCACACTGACTTTTTTATCATGTAAATAAAAACTCATTAAAATCTATTTTAGACATTTTAACATCTACATTTAGCTAAAACATGTTCTTGCAAATCATGACAAGCATTATTAAGCATTAGAATTTTTTAAAATAGGTTACATTAGCCTATTTTAAGTAAAAAAAATATGTTGTTGCGGTAGACATCAAATAAACTATTAGATTAACTATGAATACAAAATATTCTACATGCTAAATTAAATACAGAATTTTTTTTTTTTTTTTTTTTTTTTTTTTTTTTTTTTTTTTTGTAAAAGCATTGATATTTAAATATTTCTATAAATATATATTTATATACGAAACCAATTCCTAACTTTTAAGCTGCATTATTTGATAATTATCCTGACAATATTGATTTTTTTAAGAAATAGTATTTGCATGAAATAAAAGTACACATTCAGTTTCAAAACTCTTTAGAAATCACTTAGCTTTTTGAAAAATTTTATTTATTTTTAAATTTATGTGTCTATTTTTCTTTTCTTTTAATAATATCGAAATATTTGGGTTTTTTTTTATTAAACAAATTTATTGATATCCCAAGGAGAATAAAATGGAGAGAATATTTATTTCTTATTTTTCAATAGGTAGACTAATAACAGAGGGAATTTCCAAGAAAAAGATTGAAAAACTTTCATTTTTGAATTACATCTTAGAGCTGCTATCATATATTGCTTATAACTTACAGAATTATTTTTTTTCAAACATGTTTTTTAAAATAAAATTAACGTTTTTTTTCAATTTTTCAATTTATAATTTTTATTGGCTACATATGCATTTTACAACAGACATGAAAATAATCATAAATAGCTTAAGATAAAACATGTGAATTTGGCATTTTTATATTATATTACTTCAATTATAGAAAATCCTAAATGTTTGTGTGCTTTTAAATTAAGATTTATTGTTTTAACATTTTGATTAAGGCTAAATATTTTAATATTTTTTGTTAATTTATACGATACTGAAATTAAATTTATTCATAAGTACTAAAAATAACTATATTTTAATATATACAACTGAATTTTCGTGTAATATCATGTACGACGATTAGATGCGATATGGAAAACGGGTATGATTAACCTTCCCACAGATTTTATAGCGGGTTATTAGTATAACTTGCTAAAATTAAACAAAACAAACAAATATAAATATTTTAAGTAAATTGCTATTGAATAAATGAAAAAAAACTGTAAATAAATTATAAATTTTTTACTACTGTATACCATTATAGGAAAGACTTTTCTTATCACTTTAAGATTATTAAAAACATTATATTTTCAAAACATAGCGAAAAAGTATTAATACTCGTATCCCTTGCATTTAAATAATGTTTTTAACAATTTATAATTTTTACTGAGTAAAAGAAATTTTGAAATTGCTGAAACTTGAAAAACATCATGATAAATATTAATCAAAATAAATTTCTTTACATTATTTCATCTGTTTTATAAAATATTTCTTTTATTCTTACTGCATATAAAGTGTTTAAATATAAGTATATAATAAATATTGAATATTTATTATTACATTAAATTTACTCACACTATGCGAAGAGTAATCTAAGATTATATTTATAATCGAAGAATGTATATATATATAACTAAATACATTATTGTGGTATGTTATTATCGACAATATAATCTCACTAATTTAATATTAAATTAGCAAACTTAATATCAATGAAGCCCATCTTGAAAGTAAAGATTGTTTGATTATTTTATTATAAAAAAATTTATATTTACTGAAAAAGCATTTATTTGAATGATTTGAAGATTCTTTTCTTCAGTATATATAAACGTCTTACTTTAGAATCTTTGTTGCAGTTGGTGGTGAGTTTCATAATCATCACGTTTTATTTTCTGGCTACCAATGCATAGACATGTAAATGTATCCCATGTTGTTAAATAAAGAAAAACTAAATTCATCAGAAAACAAAGCATGCATCTGTTGATATGCTGTCCATGTTTAATTTTACTATCACTATTGCACTCTCAAGTTAAACATCTGTTACAAAGAATTTTGCGATTACACTTCCATCTTAAATATTTTTTAACACACTCTATTCAAAGTTTATGGTTTGATATTAGGTTTTCAATTGTTCTTTGACTACGTAAAGAAGACCACAGTGGCAAAAGTAACAAAGCAGTTACTTTTGCCACTAAAGTCTTCTTTACGCAGTCAAAAACTTCCACAATGCTTGTATATCTCTAGCAATGAGTTTGACTTTTCTTCATACTTATTTTTCACTGATATTATTTCACCATGATCTATGTTGGTTCTCATAATCTTCAACAGGTGGTCGATTAATGCTTCCTACCACTCTGCAATGTCGGTTACCAACGATAGACAAGATGAGTTCACATTATCATCTATATTTGTGTGTGTGTGTGTGTATGTGGTCTCCTATTTTAGTTTTATGCTAAATGAAATTAAGTGAACTTTGGTGCACACAGTGCATACCCTCAAACTTGAGAGGCAAACAACCAATGTGGTACATAAACTGATAGTTAATTATTTAATTCAGTCTTGTACTATCACATATTGAAATCACAGCTTTCAGCATAACATTAACATTGCTTTATACACATCCTGTATATTATATTGAGCATAACGAAATTAAAATAAAATTAATAAATTTTGAATTCAAGACGCTTTTTTGAAATTATATACATCTATATAATTAACCGTAAAATGTATACATTAGAATTCCAATTGATTCAACAATACTCATAATATATTCTAACAAGTGACGACAACAAGTGAACTTAATTGTAATTTTTCGGAGAAATCCTCTTCTTAGTACCAATAAATTGCTTTTCGATGATGCACTACAAAAATCTGACCGCAATCACCCCATGGGAAATAAACATCGAGGACCGTAATTTTGATGAAATTTACAACTCTTGCGATGATTGCTTTTTTGTCAGGAGCTTAGTACCAGGTGTTCGCTTAGCCGTAAAACTCGTCATTCGAGGAGATTTAGCACCTCCTAGTTTTGTCGCGCTCACCCAAGGGACACCACGCTTTGAATTATCTGTAGGAAGAGGAAAAGTTTCTTCCTTGATTTACTATTTATGGCTTACAAGAAAATGGTTTCAGGTCCTAAGTTCAAAAGAGTGTGCCTTCTTAAAATAAGGATTTTTTTAGCTCTGAAAATCAGACTCTTCTAATTAATTATGGCCATTTTATAAAATGAATAATGTACTAGTTTACTATGATTAAAAAGGATTTATTGTTTAGAATATATTGCATTTTATGAGGTTTTACTTAAAAGAAAAATTCACAAATATATTTAATATTTATTTGTATACATTATATAAAATTATAAATTTTACTCCGATTAGAGGAAAATGTATAATTTCCTCAAATACTATTATTACATATTTCTATAAAATATATTTTGTTACAAGGAATAATTATTACCCAAAAATATTAAACAGCACACAATTTATTTTTTTTACTATATTTCCGCATATCTTTTTAAAATGTGAAATTATTATTTGAATGCTCTAGGCAATATTTTTGATTAATATATAATAAGTGTTTATTGAACATTCAAATGAGTTATATAACTCAAATTTTAAATGTATGAGTTAATCAAATGAAAGTGTATTGATATAAAGATGACTTTAATGAAAACCCTTACATAGTTTTTTAATGTTTGATATAATTTTAAATATGTATGATTTAATTGGTCTTATAATTTTACAGTATCCATCGAACAGTTTACTTAATATTTAATATTTTTTATAAAATTTGTTAGAAATGTGCTTTTATAAATATATATGATCACATTTATCACAATTCTGTTTGGAAAGTATTAATAATATATGAAATTTTAATTGATTGGAATTTTCATTTCCACAAAGGAATTCTATCCTGAATACTATGAAATTTTAGCTAATTGAAACCCTTATTAATATTCGCAATGTCTCTTTATATTATATATTGGAGCTTCTAGTTCAAGCAAACGATATAATAAAAGCCATATTTTGCATAATCCTCATTCAAATTAATGTCATAATATAATAAAATGTTTCAAAGATATTATGGAATGATTTTAGTCAACAAATTGTAAGCAATAGCATTATCATTCAAGGTCTTGCTGCAATTGCAAAATCCTTTAAACAAGACTCCAATTAATGTAAATTAATTTTTCAAACATTTCTTACTCAATTAAGTCATGTGCAACAAGAAATAATAAAAAAGCATCTCAATGTAATTCAAATGATTGTATTTTATTCTGTATGTAGGTATAAAATTACATTTATTATTAAAATAAATCAACTTTATTACAACCTGTATAATATTTGAGTACACTGAGTCCAACAAATTATTCTGAAAGAAATGCTCAGCGGAATCGAAATTTGGAAACCATATTTAACAAAAAAGTTTCTGAACATATCGTAAGTAGTCTTAATTTATGATTCTACTAAGTTTTGCAGCAAATAGCTTTTCGAATCAAAGAGATAAATTATAACCCAAATAATAAACTAGATGTAACTACTAATCTTGATAAATAACGAATGACTTTCCTTGTGATTTGTTGTTATTAATAAAAAAATTAAAACCTGTAGTTGTTTCAACTGTCAAATGACCTTGTAATGAAAATTAAAAATATTTATTAAATTTGCTCAATTCTTGTGCAGAATTAAATTTTACTTTTACTATTCGTTCTAAGTTTTATAAAATTAATTTTTTGTAATTTTCCTTATTTACATTTTTGTCATTTCTAATAAATTAATTAAACAATATTAACTTCATATTTATAGTCATCCAAAAATCTAAACGCATATGAATGACGTGAAAATGCTTTGTAAACAAAGTGTTAAAATTGAGTTATTTTAATCAAAGTTCCATTTAATTTGCACACTATAGATTTTTCAAAAATTTCTTTTACCTTCCTTTTGTGTCATAAATATATTTTGTATCTATTTTAAATAATTATATAATTACATTCTTTATGACATATTAGTTCAAGTTTAGAGAATTATAAAATAAATCAAATAAGTTTAAGTACTAGCGCAATACTCCATAAAGACTTTAAAATCAACATGTCACATAGCAAATTTCCTGAAATTATTAAAAAATATTTATAAATTAAAATGTAACAATGACTCTTATATGATTTTCAAATTCGATGCTTTATAACAGTTTTGAGATTTGAATGATTTTAAAAGAAGTTTCTTTAAATCATAAAAAATACGTAGATTATATAGTATCAAATATTTCCTCAAAAGCTACTATAATGATGAGCATTTTTCTTTGATACTGATAAAAAAAAAGTTTCAAATTCTTAATGGATTTAACATATTTTCAAATAATCAAATTATAAAATGTGTTATTATGTTTAGTTTTTGAAAATCTTAATACCATCTATATTATAATTTGACAGAAAAAAAATATAGTTCTTCAAAAACTACTTTCACAGTCAAGGCGCATACATTTCAAACAAATTAGCTAAGAGTAATGCATTTGAAAATCAAAAAAATATTAGCGGGCGAGAGAAAAACTCTAAAAGTCATTAGTGTCAATGACCAAACAGCAATAATAAATAAGTTTGTGATGTTTTTAGGCATTTATATTTATTAATCTCAAGGTATAATCTTATTTTATATAAATAAAGTATAATTTCATGAACCTTTTTGTTAGTCTTTTATTATCAGTTGATCTTAACTGCATCATATCATAAAATATATTGCTTTCTGTATAAAAATTAAACTAGGTCTCAGTAAAAATAGTTTTGTTAAGTATTTCGTACATTTTGATATTTGCATCACATTGTTATGAAAATGGATGGGGATGTCAAAAATAATATTTAAATTCTGTTTTCTAGGATGATATATTTTGATTTTCTTAATATGATTTGATTTTAGAGCCACCCGAAGGATTCGTTTTAGAATTGGTGCATTTTTTATCAAAAGTAAAAAATTCAGGCTACAGAAATTAAACTTAATGATTTTTTGATATATGATGATAATTTTTACTTATAACTCTCTTAAGAGTAAAGATCTCTTAAGAAAGACACAAGAGATAGCAAACTTATTAAAAGATGAGCATTTAATTGTAAGACTCTTCGGTTAATAATAATAAAAATCAAGAACCAGAAAATGCTTTTTTTATCCTTTAAATACGAATTGGTCTGATAAATCAGATGTGCCAGTGATGTAAAAATGGAGTAATACAAATTCATTTCACTATCGACTTGGAAAAAAGGCATCAATGACGATTTTAAGCTTCTTATAGCTGTAAAGAAAATTACCTTTAAATAGAAAATCCATGAATAATTTTAAGTTATATTCATTAGGAGAAAATTATAAAAATAATTCATGAAATACATTTAATAAAGCATGCCATTCATAATTCTAAATTTTGAAGTAATTTTCTTACATGATGGCAAGAAAAGAAAAAGCGTAAATCTTTTTTAAAGGAAAGATATTTTGCCTTTGTTACTAAGATACTATCTTTTTTTATTACTATCAAATTATTTCAAAAATATTAAGAGAAAAATAATAAAATATTTTAATATTATATAAGATTTGTTTCATATATATATTATTTTATGATTTTTTACAAAAGCTGATATAATTTTTAGAATGCATTGAACATTTCAAATATTCTTGTGTGGTTAAGAAATACTCAGTTGCATATTAGGGCATTAAATTGTTAGTATTATTTTATTTTATTTTGGTAGATTTTGGTTTATATTTTATTAACCCCTTAAGGCATTTGCCCGTGTCTGACACGGGCGAATGTTACTGCCATATGCTTGTCTCACACGGGCGCTTTTGTTATTTCTAATGCCCGTCTCAGACAAGTTCCAGTAAAACTAGATAGACTCAATTATATGCCATCTATTATAATATAAATTTATAATTAAACATTTAACATAGATGGCATATGGATAATTTTTTGGAAGTTTTTCCGAAAAAATTCGTGCTTTAAGGGGTTAAGAAAAAACATATTTTGTGACAGAAATTCATGACTTTCACAACATGTAAATTTGAATTTTATATTTTTTATTTATTAGTACATGCGTTGAAAATTGATGTATACCTATTTAATTATGAATTAAAGTGTATATATACAAATTTGTTGAAAATTACAAAATAAATTGAAAATTAAGCATGTAACTTGCACCATGTGTATTTGATAAAAATAATATAATAAACTTCTCAGATTCACATAACTTGATCATAAATATATACTTTCGACCAAAAGATCTTGACGATTTTCTTAATTCTTCATTTCAATATTTGCAGTATCTAACAACCCCATAGAAATTAAGAAAATTGAGCAATGTTAAAATTTTTATTTTTTTAGTTTTAAGCCCCCTAGGCATTTAAAATTGTAAATATTTGAAAATTTATATTTCTCATTAAATGGTCCCACATTTTAGAACAAAAACTTTTGGGTGAAATGTTTCAACATCTTAAAATATAAAAATTTAATGGCAAGGTTTTCAGAATTATATTTTAAAATAACATTTTTCAGACATCTTAAATTTCCTTCCTAAATGTTATTGTAATGTAATGAAGCAATCTAATGCCCATTAGCATATAAAATAGTTTTATGTAATTGGTTTAAAGTTAATAATTTTATACGATTAAAAATATTCCTTTGATGCACAGACATATTTCAAACGATTACTTCTCTCATTAAAAGTGCTCCGATAAAATCTTAGGTAGCACAGAATTATTTTCTAATACTAAATAATTTAGTCTTATGCAAAATTTCATTCTTCATTTGAAAATGAAACATTTGAATTAAAATTAATTCATTGATTATTTCAAATTATATTCAAAAGCCAGTTTATTTTTTTTAAGTTCACTAAAGTACTTAATTTCTTTGCTAATCGAAAGAAATGGTTTTATTTCATTGCTTCTATTAAACGAAATACTTAATATTTCTTCTACTCCTTTCTTGTTAGTTGATAGGAATCATTCCTAGGAAAGTGTATTCTGGCATTAGAAATAGCGAAAATACGAAAAATATTTCTTACTAATGGATCTAAGTATCAAAAAAGATGCTGAAAGAAAATTTGAGTGATTGAATTACGGATAAGAAGTAGACAATGGAATTAATGGAACAAAAATGTTAAAATTGGAATGGATAAATGTTAAAGTTTCCTGTAAAACCTAAGGGACTAAAGCCAATTGTTCTTCAAGCAATTTGAAAAATTACCCCAAGTGGCTTTCTGATGTTTTATGTTTATTAGACTATGACAAAAAATAATTTTAAGACTAAAATATTACAATTAATAACAACTACCTTTTAAAATTATAAGTGATTCAGTAGCACGTCATTCTCTTTAAATAATGTTTATATTTGAATTGATGTTTTACCAAACAGTATAAAGAAATTCATATCAAATTTCAAGTAAATGTTGTATTTGAAAAAAAACTAATTTATGCACAACATTAAAGAACACAAAAAACGAAAAGAATGCATGTGCTGCGCATTATTTAAATTGATTTAAGATTTGCGAGTTAACTTAGAATGCAAAATTGAAACTGAGTAAAAAAAACAGTAGCAATTTTTGTATTATATGCAAAAAATGAAAATTTAAAAAAGGTACAAAATGTTTTATTCGTCAACTTGCCAGAAAAAAGTTGCTAGACATTGCTAAAATAGTAAACATTTCTTCATGTCATTAAATAAAGGAATTGAATAAAAATTAAATTAGCTTTAAAGGAAATAAAAAATTTGTACTTCACTATTAAAATATGACTTCTTTTATTTGTAACATTCAAGATATTGTTTATGTTGTGCTAAATAATGATAAAGAGAATTTTTTTCTAAAATTATTCTTGTCATGAAATTTATGTTTTACATTTTACGACAGCAGACCTCTCTGTACCTAGTTCGAGATGAGCTTTACCAGTTTAGGTAGAGGTTGTTGGATAATACATTTGATAGTTTTCTTAAAATTACCACAAGGAGCTGTTAAGCCCTTCTAAGCAAGAAATAAACAAAAAGAAAAAATAGCTAAAACAAATAAAAATATTTACATGAACTATGGAGTTTAAAAGTAACCGGTTAGCTCTATCTGAAAAATTTTAATTAAAATAAAATTAAATAAAATTCATTTATTCATTATAAATGCACAATAGTATTTAGCTTAAAAGAGAAAATCAAAGTCTGAGGTTCATTAAATGTATGAAAAGTAACAGTTCACTAAATGCAGGGCAATGACTTTGCTTGATTTTCTGACAGTTTCTTTTGTTAGGTAGTGTTCTTTCTGACTGCTAAATTCTTCTGTTTTCATCCAAGGTAAAAGTTGCTCATGGTCAATTAGAAAGTCCATTAGACTATTAAACTTTTGTCGGGAATGTCGATTTTCAAAAATTTCTTTTTCCAATGTGTTTCCTAGTTAGCTGTCGGAGCTGTCAAATGCCAAAATGTTGTAAGTGGGCATGCTGTCATGTAGTGAGTGGCCTTTCCTCTTCTCCACATGTACAGTAAAGAATTGCAGCTATATTGATTCGTTTAAAATAAGTAGGGAAAGGGCCATAGTCAATGGGGAAAAAGATCTCATATCTAGACCAATGCAGAGGATGTATGGAAACAGAAGTTTCTAAATAGAAGATGGAACGGCCTGTATTACCATTGACCCAGTCTTCCTACCAGTTCTCCATTACCTAGTTTCTGAGGGTGGCTTTTATTGAGTATCACGGGAGAGATATGGTTGTGTTTTCGTCGTCTGATATGGCAGCATTTTTAGCAGCTTCGTCAGCTCTTTCGTTACCTGCAGTTCCCACATGGGTTTTTACCCAACTGCTGGTGATGTGAAGAAAACAGATTCTGGATGGATCGTACTATAGAGCTTTTACTAAAGGGCTCAAAATTGACTTAATACATGTTTAGCTGCCAGACCAAATAGTGACTGGAGATTAATGTTGTTTACTTTGCTTAAGGGCCTCTCTTAATCATTATAGTAGATTTCTACTTGAAATACTGAATTTTCCCCTCTAAGTTTGACCTGCCAGACTGATGTGGAACCATCCCTGCTGAAAGAGACAAACACAGCTTCTAAGTGATTTCCTGTTTTTGACCCATCATTGAAGATGTTGATCATGCCATCTTCAAAGGTTGGAACATTAGTTTTCTCATCAATTGAGATCAGTGGTTTTAGATGAAAAATACCTGGATAGAATGAATATTAAATTTATGAGGCAAAAATGTTTTGAAAACATAGCTAATCAAAAACCGTATTATTATAATAATATGAGCTAGAAAATTTCAGATGCCCACTTCTATGTCTCGAGATGACCATTTGATCATATCTGCCCTCCCCCCGAAATCTAACGCGCCCCCGGGGTCTTACTGCTAAACCAGGGATGCGCGAGCGGGGTGAGCCAGACTTGCCTCATTTATATCGAAAAGGTCTTTCTTGGTTAGTGTGTAATCCTCATTGGGCAACTCGGAACAACCTTTATCAGCCAAGATGTCTGTATGCTTGCCACGGATGTTAACACGGGAGGGAATCCACTGAAAGTGAACTTTCCTACCCTTGGCAAGATTTTTAAGATGGGGGATTATCTGTATGCCCACAAAGTAGCATTCTCCACTTTAGTCTTGTAGGTATTGGATCGAGCTTCAACTGTCGTTAAAGATCCAAATGTCACTAGATTTAGGCCCGTGGATGATGATCTTTAATCCTTCATTCATGTCAATTAATTCACTTCTGAATACCGAGCAATTGTCCGAGTTGCGTCTAGAAAACTGGACAGAAAGACTCTCAATAAAGACATCACTCTCAGTGTTATTCAAGTTCGTATTTATGAATACCATATGATAATCTTGAATAAAAATTTAATAAACCAGATGTTAAGTAGCAAAAGCTACAGTTTATCCCAATAATTAAAATACCCCTGGCTGATGCCTATTTTCTGACTGTTAAGTCATTGCCTCAAGTAAACAAATACAGAATTTCTAGAAATGTCTCTTCTGAGATTTGTAGATATTGTTCTGAAATAGCAATATTTACTATTATATTAATTTTTTTTCAATAATGACAAAGTTTCCTGCTATAAATCAATTAAACCACTTAATAATTTTAGTATTTGATTTATTTTGCACCTAATTAATTCAGATTTTTCAAAGTAATATTTAAAAATTATAAAAGAAAATGTTGTTTTTTCTCTTTTTTCAAACATTTGAAATATTTTCTCATTATCTGCCACTAAAATGACAAAATAGGGCCCAAATTCAGCATGTTATAATACACTACTCAAAACAAATAAAGGATATTGTAAGTTTTACATAAAATAAGGATATAGGCGAAATTTTTTTTTGCCGAAAATGGAAGAAGAGACTCACAAATGAAAATTTTTCTGATTTTCAAACTGTAGAGTATGCTAATTTTGAGTTCGACGTCAAAAACGAAGCTTCAGCGGCAGTGAATGAAATTTGACTTTTAACTGAATAAAAGACAATGAAGACAATGATTATCGGCATTCAGTGACTGCTTTTTTTCGATGAGTACGTTGTCTCAGCCAAGTCACTTAACCGATTCAGAAGCTTGGAGAGTTTTTGGTAGGTTAGAAGGGGGCCAAATTCAAGCTGAAGTAGTGCAATCCATTGGTGTGTCACAAAGTGTGATTTCCGGGATATAAACCCGTTTTTTGCAGACTGGAAGTGCAGGCCGAAGACCAGTGCAAGGTCGTAGACATGCAACAGCGCCTAATGAAGATCGTTATTTAGTATTAATGGCTCTGAGATACCAAAATATGAATGAAATATGAAATTATCCAACAACACCTTCGCTCGTCTACTGACACCATGGTTTCAACTCAGACTGTTCAAAACCAGCTCCATGGCGTAGGTCTATATGCTCACCAACCAATGGCATGTGTTAAACTAACATCAAGGTATTGTCACGACCGCAGGGATGACAATGAGCATGTGAGCTGGAGAAAATGAATGGAGCAATGTTCTTTATTATGACGAGTCAAGCGTTTCTGTTCATACCGATAATAGGCATATTTTCCTCTGGAGGGATCGTGGCAGCAGGAATATTTCTGCGCACGTGCACGAAAGAGTCAGAGTTTTCGGTGGGGGAGTGTTGGTGTATGATGGCATCTCCATTGACGGGTACACAGACCTCTATATCGTTCAAGATCGACCTATGATTGGTAGCCGATATAGAAATGAGATCCTCAGACCTATTGTAGTCCCTTACGCTGCAGCAATCAGCGATGACTTTATTTTAATGAAAGATAACTGCATGCCACATCCTGCTAAGCTGTTGGAGGATTACCTTTTCGAGGAAGGAATTGTACAAATGGAATGGACAGCGTGTTCTCCTGACATGAATCCAATAGAGCACGTTTGCTCTAGGAAGAAGAGTTGCTAGCTACTAGCCACCAAGAAGAGTGGGACAAAATACCCCAACTCGTGATTAAAATCCACATTGAGTCCACGCCTGAAAGATGTTCAATGTTGCTGGCCATCTGTGGAAACCATAACATCAACTGAAAATGATTTCCTTTGAAGAAAACGCTTTTTCTTATTATTTTTTTTTTCTTATATGCACAAATTGTGTTTTTTTTACTTTTGTACACAAATGCGGAATAAAATGCATTTTTTTCTGCCAAACATGTGTAATTTATTCTCATATAACCTACTACGTCTGTGGACCATGTATCAATCAGCTAGAAGACTTCCCAGCCACAAGACCCAACTAACACCGAAATATCCTTTAATTGTTTTGAGCAGTGTAGATAACTGTTAAACCAGTGATCTAAATAAATATTTCATGACATTTGGTGGGAAAATTTTCAATAAATTCATTGACAAGAATGCAATTATATGATAGTATATATTCCAGGAAATTTAAGTATTACCATTCATTGCCATTTAAATAAAGATTCAAATATAATAGATATAATTATGTAGAAAATCTTTGAAAATTTAACATCTAACAAAATTTAGCAAAAACATCTCAATGAGCAAATAACTTATCTTTCTTTAAGGAATAATATGTTCCCTGTTTTCTTTATTTCAATTATGCTAGCTGCAATAATTAACAATGATTTGGGGGCATATAATCGCTTAAAACCATTTCCATAAAATGAGTTTTGTAGGCGTGATTCAATATTTTCGAAATATTATTTATTCTTAAATTTCAAGAAATATCAGTGCGGAAAAACGCGTTCTTTGCTTGACTTCCTTTATAAGACAAAATAAAATTTAAAAAATCAACAACATCTCGATTGGTCTCAAACTAATTACATTGAATTAATATTTTTAGATTGAGTTGGATATTTAGCGTGGGTAAATATCTTTCTCGGAATATGAATGACACAATGTTGTTTCATTACTATTATGAATTCTTTAAATAGCTTCCTTCTAAATATGAACGAAATAAGTACACACTCCATGTTACTGCTGTAAAGAAATATCCAGTGTTCTGATATGCATTTCCTTAATACAAGTACATAGGAATTCAACATTTTATAGTGTTTAGTAAGATTTAGGTTTTAACGTGCATTTACATAAATTAAATTACTTACTAAATTATAATTTTTTTTATATCTATCTTGAAATACTAGTATATAATTTGGGCTTTTCCTTCTTATTCACTGTAAGGTAGGTTTTATTGATTACAAAATTATAAACTAACTTATTAAGCAGAAAATGTTTTTGAAAATAAACCTTGATGAAAGTATTATGAATTTAATTTCTCATATTACACCCTAGAGTATTAATAATTTAAATATGCTAATTATATAATGTAATTTCTTAAATTTGGCAGAAAAATATTTTAGATCATTTTAACATTTTATTTGTTAAAAGAATTAAGCAAAATAAAATATTAAAATTAATGGCTTATCTTAAGACATGCTCATCAAATAAGCTTTTCTGACAAAAATAATTTATTAAACCTGGATTCTTAATTTTGATCAGTATCATCAATTTTTGAATATACTAGATTAAGTGCTAATTATACATTTTCAGTAAAAGGTAAACACAATATAAATAAAAAAATCATAATTGTTATACTCCTTTTTAACAAATGCTTTTTAAAATATTTGACGAATACATGATATTGAACAATTTGTTTGTACGTATTTTAAGGCTTCAAATCACCATAAAATTGTTTTAATAATACTGTGTCACAGAAATTATACTTAACAAATTACCATTTCATTCAATTAACAAAAATATTTTTATTGGTCACAATTATAAGTATATAAAATAAGTATTGCTACTGATCACAATTTTTTATCACTTTGAGACTAAATATTTTCTATTGATTTTAGAAATATAAGTGTTGATAAGAGAAAAGCATTTATAATCTACTATTTCTTAAAATTAATTTATCTAAGTGAGACCCGTTTTATGAGGAAAATAAGAAAAATAAAGAGAAAAAATATAAGATTACGAAAAAATAAGCAATATTTTTAAAATTTCTTAGAACACAAAGCAATCATTAATTTTGATATAAAAAAATTAAAGAAGACAATGAGGAGTTGGTTTTATGAAAAAAATAATAAGATTTCGTACAGATTTCTGTAGTAAACAAAGATGAACAAAGCAAATTTTAAATTTTTTATTTAGGAAAATATTTATTAAATTTTACAGGAAAAAAAGGGGAAAAAAACGAAAGTCATTCTCATTTGTAAGTTCTTCGTTGATTAAACGTTAAAACTTTTTTGTACTTTCTTTCTCTGTATTTTAAACATTAAAGAAGCTTTTAATTCGTTGGTTAGTCGCTTCATTCTTTCTTAATGAACGTCTGCACATCTTCATTTCTCTTTCTCTTTAATTTAATTATATTTTCTGCTGTAACCATGGTGATAAAATTCATATAATTTAAGGGGTCATACAAACATAAAACACATGAAAACATAGAATTTAGGAGAGATTGGAAGTTTTTCATAAGTTATTAATTACTAGATCTAGATGCAACATCATATTTAATAAATGGAGATAAATTATTAAAATCTGTGGTGACAATTATCAAAACAGGATCATTTAGGAAAATTTCTTATTATAAATTTTATTAAGGCATAATAAACAATAATAATTTAAGTATTTGCCAAATTCACACATATCAACACAAATAAATGATTAAAATTCATTTCAGAATAAAATCTATAAGAGAAAAGTAGGAGAAAGTTTCATCGATAAAACTGTTTCGTATTTTCACTATTTTAGAAATTTAAGTTTCTTATAAAACTATTAAACTCAGTATAATTTTTTAGAGACTTTTATTACGTTTTATGGTACATTATGGATGTATATATACACGTTATGAAGCAAATTTGTAAATAATGGCTTACTTCCTATGTTCTAATTTTAAATTTACAAAAACTTAATCTAGATTAGAATATCAATATTTGAAGGACACGTGCATTAAATTCTGGTAATATGCATTTACTAAAACCAATGAATTCAATTAAGGTAAAAGAAAATTGAATATCACTTGAAATTACTCGTGTAGTATTTTTCTTTAAAATAATCAAAACCTGTGTTATCGACAAATGCACCAAGAAAATAAATTAACGCAACTGATTGTTAATATTTTCCAATATTATCACTAAAATATTTTTGCCAGCATTGAAAAATACAATTCCCCAATAAGTATTTGCTACATTTTAGAAGAGGTTTTGTTACGCTGATGTGTAGCATTGTCTTATTTCAGTACAGCTGAATTATAAAAAAGGCATTAAATATTTAGCTTTGTTATAATAATTAATTAATTTTTGATTTAAAAGTGGTATTTTAATCAAATTTAAGACTTTGGTACCACTATTTTATGTGCAAAAATATTATTTTTTCATTTTTTTCTTTGTATTTGTACCAAATTTCCGATAATATTTTTATTTTATTCAGTATAAATTATTTTCCTAATCTATTTTTATTAATAATCTCTTTTTTGAATCAAAATACATAAAAACAATGAAGTCAAATTTAAGGAAGTTATATAAATTTAATGAAAATTTAATATTAAAAAATGTTTACTAATATTTAACTAATTAGCTATGAATGATATTAAGCTTGATTCACGTTTAAAAATTAATCTTTCTGTGTAAATGGGGGAAAAGTCTACAGTATAACTAATTATAAATATCTCAGTTACACTTAAGATCCTAGTAAATAATGAGTGGTTTAAAAAAAATTATGTGAATATATATAAAGTATGATACTTCTGGTTAAAAAACAAATAACTCTGCAAAACTTTCTTTTATTACAAGAATCATAAACTCAAAATATGCAAAAAAGTCATTGCATTGAAATATGGAATATTAGTTATAAGATCATACTTGGAGTTTCAAAATTTCAGAGTTATTTATTCACGTGAAACTTAATCGTAATGAGCAGAATAATATAAATAATGGTGCAAATAAAAATGCGATGACTGTGAAACAGATACTCGAAATTTTAAGGCAAAACTCTACTCATTGCTAAATAATAGTAATAATTATTCTCAACAAAATGTGCATTTAAATAGTAATAAAAATATTGATAATTGAATTATTAAATAAGCTGTTATTCATTTTAACTTTTGTGTTTAAAATGTTAAAAACAAGAAAGAATATTTTTAATTTCTTCATAAAGAAACTGTATTTTGTACACAATATTTTCAAATAAAAAAAGTATTCATTCCTGAATATTTCATAATATCATTTCGATTATATTAGCGATTAAGTTTAACAGTAGCAAATTAAAATAAAGCTTCGATTAAACATCTAAGATACATTCAATTAACTTAAATAGCATTAGCAATGGATAATAATAATTCTTAAAAATGTAGATGTCATTTGAAATGGTTTTGGCAGTTCATTAAAATATAATTTGCTCTAGAATTCCCTCATATTATGCGACATATAGTTCAGTACCATTTAAGGCAATGCCATAATTAAGACTTGTTTTGCAATTCATAAGGTTGTTCAGAGCACAATTGTAATCGAGGAATGCATATAATAAATTTCCTAGAGCAGTTTTAGCATAAATAAACAGCTCAGCAATTCTCTGAAATGAGTTAAGGTGTGTGCATTTATAGACGCATACATATATATTAAAAATGTGGATCTAACCGATATATGCTTTGATGATATTTATTATATGTAAGGACTGATTTTTCCTTACTATGTACAATTTTAACTCTTCAAAGAACTGAAAAATACTTAGTGTTTTAGCAGTTTTAAATATTTCAAGAACTTTGACTAGAATACTACTTTCTAGTGGTCTTAACAATTTGTAAGCAAATTCATCTAAGTTGGCTGATAGTATATTGCTTCCGCAAAAGCACGTAAGAAGTATTTTCTAATTAATTAATTTAAAAGACAAAAACATCAGAAGACTGCTTTTCAGGCTAAAATACAATAATGATATAATGAGTGTGAATGATAATATGCGTTTATAAATATATATATATATATATATATATATATATATATATATATATATAAAACCATGTGATAATATAAAAGAACTTTCCCTATCATAACAAAAATTTCTTACTCTTTACATTTTTTAAAAGAATCTATGTTAGTTATAATTAGAAGCAATAGAAATTGGATATTAATAGGCTATAGAGTACAATAATTCGTGAAACGTAATGACCTTCATCGGTTACGAAACACCTATCTGGTTCATTATCTTTTGACATCAAGGATTACCTATTTTTATGTAACTAAAAATACAACAAATTTTGATTTAAATTAACCATATATAATGTATCTGTATAAATAAGATATGTATTTAAAATAATTTTGTTTTTTAAAAAGATATACTTTAAATCAGAGATTCTCAACCTGTGGGGCGCGAGCATATCCAAGAGAAAATGTTGTTTAAAAAAATTGATTAAGTGACTGAAAGGAAAGAACACACACACACGTACAAAACAAAATACATTTCGACATATTTAATAATTAACTTATTAAATTAAAACAGCTTACTAAATTAAAAACAAATTTAATAATTATTAGTGACTTCCTTGGGTCTGTCTTTCAGAGCAAAGTTTTTCGAAGGAGAGCTTAATATTAGAAATAGACACTCTCAGTTCTTTTTCTATATTTAGCTGAGATCTATATTTTGTCTTCAAAGAAGCCACCGCAGAAAATCCAGTTTCACAAAGGTAAGATGTTGAAAATGGTAGTAGAATGCGAAATGCCCTTGTTTTTAGTGCAGAAAACTCATCATCCATTCCTGCCCAAAATTCAAAGAGTGATTTATTACTAAATTGTCTTTTGGTTTCGCCGCTTGCCCTGAAGTCTATGAAGGTTTCTTCCTCTTCGATTGAGAGTCCTTCGGGAGTATTTTGAAATGGATCCCTCACCCACTTGTAACTTGATATCAGTTTGTCGTCAGCGAGAATGTATTTTTTTAAATTCTTTGCTAGCATTGCTAAATGATTTTCAATGTTACAAAAACAACCTTAACATGTTGTTCTTCAGCTAATGATTTTCAATGTTACAAAAACAACCTTTACATGTTGTTCTTCAGCCTTGTAAGTTTTAATACAATCATTCAA
>JAPDSC010027397.1:99664-115054 GCA_026290005.1 Latrodectus geometricus
AAAGCATTAACTTTATCACTCGTATCCAATATATGTGTATTTGCTCCATGCAGTTGAAGATTCAAGTTATTTAATTTCTCGAATATGTCGACCATGTAGCTCAATTTCAACACAAATATACTATCGCGATCATTCTCAGCGTCCGGTCTGTTTTTCTCTTCTAGGAAAACGGCGATTTCATCTCTTAATTCATAAACACGTTGCAAAAATTTCCCTCGTGATAACCATCTTGCCTCGCAATAAAATAGTAACGCTGAATGTACTGCACCCATGTCCTTACAAAGTGCGGAAAAGATGCTTGATTTCAGGGGTCTCATTTTTATATAATTTACTACGGTTACAACCCTAGTTAACACAATATTTCAAACTAGGACTCATTTCTTTGGAAGCCAAAGCGTCTCTGTGGATCATGCAATGTGTCCAGACGCACTGTGCCGATTTTTGTTCCACAAGTGCTTGAATACTTTGGAATCTTCCTGACATAGAACGAGCACCATCCGTGCATATTCTGATGCAATTTTTCCATTATATGTTTGCCTCGTTCATAAAATCATTTAAGATAACAAATAAAGAGAGTGTTGTTGCTTTGAGTTCTATTGGTTTGCAGAAAAGTAATTCTTCTACTACTGACAAATCATCACAAAATCTAACATAGGCATGAAATGAGCATCTTTATTACTATCTGTTGCCTCATCTAGTTGTATTGAAAACAATTTGTAACTCAAATTCGACAAAAGCTGACTCTCCACATCTTCAGCTATATCAGCAATTCGACGGGCAACAGTATCATTTGAAAGAAGTATAGACTGCATTTGTTTTGCAAAATTATCTCCAAATATAATTTCTACAATATCTATCGCGGGTCGCAAAATAAGCTCTTCACCAATGATGTGAGGCTTTTTACATCTGGCTATTTTATATGAAACTTTGTAAGAGGCAATTAAAGCTTTTTCATTCACAGACAAAGTTTTTTTAAACAATGATTTTTGCTTTTCATATGATTTTAATTTTAATTCGAAGAATTCTCTGGGTTTGTTTACGTACTCACTATGAAGCGTTTCCAAATGTCGTTAAAGTTTATTAGGTTTCATGCTGTCTGCCGCCAACATTTTTGAGCAAATGATACACAGGGGCCTTTCTTCTTCATTTACTTCAGTACTAGTGAATCCAAAATTTAAGTATTCTTGAGAATATTTTCTTGAATTTATTTTCTGAACCACGCTCATCTGTGTACTTGTTGATGCTTGTCTATCGTCTTATGCTCGCTTACGCCCGCTTAAAAATTTATCCATGATTCTGCATAAATCTGCTGCCGTGAATATTTAATACGGTGAATTGCAATTACACGAAAATATATATAATATACACATTCAGAATAGATTCAATAGCGATAGAAGGATCGACTCGAATGAGATTGTCTGGAATTGAAATTGGCGTCAAAGAACTTTCTCCTTCTCCCTATGAGAAAACATTTGTTTACATCTGCGCACGCTCCTAGCTTAATTTTTTGCTGATCAGACAAATTCCAGACGAAACCGTGAGAATGCCCGACATGGCGGGACGCAAGAGCAATAAAAAAACATAGTATTCTTGTTTTTTCAATGCTGAGGATCGGTGTTGCAAAATGTCAATAAATTTCGGTATTCTTGGTAATTTGTAAAGTTTAAAATTAAGGTTGTAGTGTAGGTTTAGCGCCAAAATACTCAAAATACATTATTATTGCATATATTTTATTGTATGCGGTGGGGAGGGGGGGCGATGAAAATTACGATTGAAAATTGGGCCGTGAATACTAAAAGGTTGAGAAACACTGCATTAAATGGCATTATTTATTATTATTTATAACACAGATAAATGCGATTGTTTATCATACAATGAGTCAATTTATCAAATAAAGATAATGATGCACAGGAAATTGAAAAATAAAAATAGTTCATTTAAGTTTTATTTCTAAATTATTCACTTAATTATTAATAAACATTAGTTAAATATATGAAACACCGCTAAGTGTAATTTTTTTTAATTAATATATAAATCATTGCAGTTACATATTGTTAAATTATATATTTAATAATACAGAATATTGATATTTCATTATATAAGTAAAATTCTGATGATCATCAAAAATAATTATAATCACTTGATTCCTAAAATATTATTAGAAAAGGAATTGTCTTTAGATTTTTCTCAGGAGACAAAACTAATCAGATTTTATATACAATATCAAACTAACAATGAAAATACGGAACAGTTATTATTTGCTAATTAAAGAAAAAACTATATTTTCCCTAAATGTAATTTCTAATTTATCCTTATTTGATTTATGTACCAATACA
The DNA here is from genome assembly GCA_026290005.1 of Latrodectus geometricus. NCBI lineage: Eukaryota > Metazoa > Arthropoda > Arachnida > Araneae > Theridiidae > Latrodectus > Latrodectus geometricus. Next base: position 102,001 of record JAPDSC010027397.1, read on the forward strand.
TTTCTCTATAATACATGTAATATTATCATACCTTGTTTCATATATAAATTTACTCAGCAGTTTTCATAAATAAAGTTTCCATTAGATATATATATATACTTAAGCTTTTTGTAATGGGAATTTTATATTCCAGAAATGCTCATGTTTTCGGTATACATTAATATTTCTATAAAAGAAAATAACAATATCTAGTTATTTATATTCTCATTAGTAAAGAGAAATGTATATTACTATGAAAAAAATATTTCTTTTTCATAGTAATAAACTTTGCTTTTTACCAATCGAATGCATGTACTATTGTTTATATTAAGTACATGCATTCGATCTATTTAAAATATTTTTCTTTTCATTATAGAAATCATTATATTCTTAGAATAATTTGTTAATATTTTATAAAGTGGCTTTCCTTTCTTAATTATTGATTATTTTTATTATTGGTTAGTTTTGTAAGTGCATTTATTCTCTCTCTCTAATTTTTCCATGATATTAATTTTTTAAGGAAAGGATCATTGTAAAAAGCTGCAAATATATTCCGAAAGTTAATGCTAAAAAATATATATGATTTTAATATTTATTTATAAATGTAACTTTTCTTTATTGTTGATATATTCACTACCGTTTTATTATCAAATTCATTTGATGTAAATAATATATTACTGATCTGTATTATAGGAATTTCCTATTCGACTATTGAGCACGTCGGCTATTAAGGTTCTTTTGCTACTGCAATACATGCCACCAAACGGTCCGGCATCGATTTGATCACATGTCTGATGCTGTCCTGAGACATATTTATCCACAAATCTTGAGCAGTCACATCCAAGTCATGTGCAGCATGACACGATTGCACCTGGCATTTCAACTGTTAACAAACATGTGCAATCGAGGACATGTATAGGAAGCGGGCTTGAAATGGAAGAGTCTGAACATGACGTAGGAAGAATTCTTGAGAAACTGGATTTTTATGCGGACGAGCATTATCTTGCTGGAAAATTTTACCTTAACAACCATTTAGGAAAGATTCTATTTGGAGGTGAAGAATGTCATCAACATAACGCTTGCCGTTAAGTTTCAATGTACCACAACTAGAGTGGATTGGCTATCAGGCTATGGCCCCAAGAACATTACGCCTGCTCTGCTGGTAATGTGTCACGCGACACTGTAGGCTGAAGTATACCTTTCACCAGGGAGCCTCCAAACCCACACGTGGTTATCATCTGCCTTAAAACAAACCGTGATTCATCACTAAACACTACACTACATTTTGCCAGTCTGTGGCATACCACACCATTCGGACTTGGCACCACTATAAACAGAATTGCCAATGTTATGTTGTTAAAGGCAATACAAAATGAGGACTTAGATCACATGTTCGCTACCACTTGGTTTCTGGAAATGATTTGTAGAGCAACACGCACCCCTACATCTGCACATGTTGTAGAAAGAGTCATTTCGGGATACACGAGCGCTGTGCACGACCCTCTCGACTCGTCGTCTTCCTAGTCGCCCTCGACCCGATATATCACTCGTGACTACCATCTCGTATTTATTGCTCCCAACATATTCTGACGGCACACTTTAAATGATTTACTGGGCGAGCAACACGGCACATAGACCAGTTTGCGATTTTCAAACTGATCATGAGGCTCTTCTCAAACTGGCTGAACTGTACAAAATATTCTCTCAAACGTCTATTTTTTTGGCATTTTTCGTCCATTAAAGTCCATCTAGCGTCTGCATGTGATCGTCACGTATCTGAATCTTCCATTTTGCGCCGGGGACCCACTTACTGAGTGCAGCGATATTGCCGGGTATGTGATTATGCACATTGCCACCAAAATTACATCATTATCATATAGGCTCTCATTGTATTTATATACAAAGTTCTACGCTTGTAACTTTTTTCCTTTTTGGTGTGATGTTTTCAATATTGCTAAGTATGTTTAGAGAAGTAAAATTTAGATAATATAAAAATTTAAAAGAAATATTTTTTAATGTATCTCAACATATATCTTACTTAACATATTCAACTGTGTGATGCGATTAAATTCTGAGTTAGTATTCATCTTTTATGTAACTTTATATTTTAAGTTAGTCTTTAACCAAATATTTAAAAAAAGATTATTAATTATTATTTTAGTTATTATTAATCTTCAGATTTTTTTATATATTTTAAAACAAGTATAGAAATTTTAATTTCCTTCAAGATTTCATTATATTTCTTTTACATAATTATGTTTCTAATTATATTTATAAGAAATATATCTAAATATTACTATATAAAAAAATCTAATTTCTAAATTAATAATTTTTTAAGGAAACTTTAACTTATGAAAAATATAAAAGTATAACGAAATAAAATTATAACCAAATATAATTCAATTCATTCAATCATTTCTAAATCCACTAATCAGAGTCAAGAGAATTTATGATTTTATTTAAGTTTTACTGAATTGACATTACTGTTTCAAGAATCTTCCTTCTCTCTATTGAAAATAAACAAAATTATCGATCTTAGCTTGTTATTATTGGTCATTATGCATATAAACTTACAATTTATTAATATTTTGAAAATGTTTAAAAAACTAATTACTTTTTTAACTTTTAACACTAAAGTGTTTAAATCTTTAAATATTTATTTACCATTCGATATAACATTTTAATATAATTCAAATGAAACAAAAACAATTTTAGGTAAACTAATATTTGATGAATTAATGTTATTTAATATTTGCAATGTGATTTATAATTTTGTATTATTTAAATAATTTTCTCCAAAAATAAAGTTTGTCTGTTAAAAACACATTTTTTAATTTAATATACAGAATGATTTTCATTATTTAATTCAAGTCGGTTCGACAGCTTTTCTCGTGTTTTTGCAGTTAAGCATTATTAGTAACACCTCAACATATAAATGAACGATACACACATTTAGAAAGGAAAAAAAACTCACTGAACAATATTCCATAAAACGATAAAATACTCCATTACATTTCATGTAGATAAAATGTTTTCTTTGTACAAAGAAACTTTTCTAAAGGTCTAAGATCGTAGTTACTAACACACTTTGTGTATTATTATTTTTTCCTCCTAGGTGTGAAGCCCATTGCTTTTATTTTGTAAGCTTATCTCTTTGTGTTATTCTCCAAGACTTTTTGGAGCCTAAGCCGAAATCTCTGGAGACAAGGACAGTATTTGGGATGTTCCAGCTGAAATGTAAGCTTACATCGATTGCCTAGAGAAACATTCCAGGGATGCGGAACAAATTCAAATTCAGTAAGCATGGAGAGGATTTGTATTTTAAATTCTTTTTAAAGTAAGGTTTTTAAAAAAAGCTTTGAAACATTCTTTATCTTTTGAAATAGCAAATTAGGATATTTTATTTTATTTATCTAGTTGAAGATAACCAGTAGTGTAAAATATTTCCGAAAGAATTTAATTTTAAAACATTAGAACACACACAAAACATAATGCGTTGAATTATACGATAAAATGTAATGTTTCTGCTTCTAAATAATTATAAGCTGTTTTTATAAATAAGCAAAATACTGTACTTGGCATAAATTTTAAACATTATATATATGTCAAGGACTACACTTGGCTTAAAATTTAATGAATTTTGAAATAAAAAAGGTTTTTAGGCTTTTAAGATATCTAAGAAATTGAGAAATTATACTTTCCTACCAAGTAAATTGATAACTATGATTAAACATGCTGCATACATTATTTGGAACATAATTTTAATTAGTAACTTAACTGTATAAAAAGCTTTTAAAGTATTTAAATATATACAAAATCCAGCTTCATAATTTAAAAATTTTAAAAAATCTTTTTTAATTTATTATAGGAACAAAAAAATATAATATGCTATTCTAAAGTTATATTCTTAATTATTTATATTATATTATATATATATATTATATATATATATATATTGAAGACCTAAACTACTGACGTAATTAATAAGTTTCATTACACAAATTTAATTAAAAAAATAATTAGCAACTCATGGTAAAACCGCTTTTCAATTTTAATTTTGAAAATAAAAAGAATGAATAGTCTTCTATAATTTTATTTTATTACCACTAACGAAAGATACAATTATCAATCTAATTGACTAATATTCCTGGAAACAATTCAGTAAATACAATGATAATTTTACAGTAAATGAAATTGTATTTAAGATAATATACATTTTTAAACTTTTATTCAATCTCTGCTAAAATAAATTATTAAAATATAAGGAAAGCATAGATTGTGTGTAGTGTGTTAAATTAAATAATATCCCTAAATTAAGAATAAATGAAAATAAAATGATATTTATTGGGCAAATATATTATATATATGTATTTTATAACAAGTGATTAAAATTTCTAGAAATTTAGACGCATAGACAGATCAAAACATTCATAATGCGCTGCAATAATAATACTCATACTCTTGAACATTGAAGCAAACAATATAAGGATATCAAGAAGTGCAGCTTGCAATGCTTCTATAACACTATTTAATACTTCATCATTTATATTGATTAACATATGGGAAAGAGCTTACAACAAGTGAGCAGTTTTTGTCTAAGATTTGGATCAGTAGAAAATGCTGGTTCGAATAACTGCCAAATATTTTCAGCGTAAATAAATATTCAAATAAATCCGACATAGATGAGTGAATTTTCCTGATCCTTTTCATCAAGATAAAATGAAGGGATTGGACCATAGCTTTAAAGCGACAAAAATGTAACAGCCATTGATCAAAGTGATATCATTGCAAAACAAGAGGTCTGAGACATACATCCGATAAAAGACCACATTATCATTTTAAAAGCTGCCTACCATGGCAATATGGAATGATGTTAAAATACGTTCTCTGTGATACTGGTCAACACGTATAGCTATAAACAACGGACAACACAGATGGCTGTCATGATGCTATAAATAATAGCTGGATAATATTGGACTTTGCAAATACCTCCTCATGCTTTTCATAAGCACTGACTCATATTGACTATGTACTTGAAAGCTTTCCTACCTGCAATATAACAAAAGTGTATCTTAACTAATGATTACCAGTCTAGCAATCCCCGCTACTATGTATGTCATAGAGATATTCAAGCAAACACGTGTTGTCTTGATAACTATTCCTTTTCTTGACTCAGAATTAGTAACTTGGTTTTAGTATACAATAAAGCCATCTAGGCAACATACTTGTATTCTTGTCTGTTAAATCCAACTTTGTATTGCGTTTGACCATCCTGGACATATCGATTTTACATTCCACATAACATGATGTGGCATACAGAACAGAAATGAAAAATTGCGACTTCATTAGATTAAAAGTACACCTCTACACAATAATCAGAAACATGCTCATAAGCTCTTCTTCTTCTTACAGAGACATCACAGCAACATTTCACCAGGAGAAGTATTTAAATAGAGATTGTGTATGAGAAACCTGATATACAATTACTTCTTTTAACGTGTTCTAGATGTAATTACTGCAATCAATTTTACATGAATTACTTTAAAACTTAATCATTTGTATATCACGATAATTTTTTACTCTGTAAATCTAACACTCATAGGGCAAACTTTGACATCCTGCGTTGTATAATTAGTAAGTCTATTCTTAAAAATAAGTTACAATTGCAAATTATTTATAAAGATAATCGGTAACTCAAGCTTATTTATTCTTAATCCTGGTATAGTTTCATAATTTCTACTTTAAGTTCATTAATGACTAAAAATATATATATGTATAATAAAATAATCTATTATTTTCAGATTTTAAACTTGTTGAATAAGGATATTATAAATTTTCATAAAATTTTTAAGAAATGATTAAATTATTTAATTAAATATATCATATCTTAGATTTCCCATAACCAATACATATCTTAGATTTCCCATGTTTAAAAACATAAACGTAATAATTTAATGCATTAAAAGTTTTATAATTTAATATTTTTTCAAAAGAATAACTTAGCAAAATTATTGTATGTCTTTTGAGTTTTAAAATTTAGCAATTATAGATGAAATTAATTTTGATAATTAATGTTCCCAAATGAACTAAAAGTAATTTAAACTTGTTTATTTTTCATATCAGTCTTTTAAATTTCAGCCGCAATTCCATTAACGAACATAAAAATTCCATGGAAATAGCATTTACCAATATTTTTTTGGTATTTTCCTTTCAAATATCTTTTCTTTTAAAATATGCAAAAAATTAATGATTAATTTCGCTTTCCTAATCTCCTTTAATAATATCTCTATTCAATTTATTTAAAAAAAAATGTAATTCATTCACTGTTATTTGCTCTGAATGTAATATCAATTAATCATTTGAATTAAATGCATTTTATTCCTCACCACTTCTTTTATTACTTAACTACGTATGGAGATAAAATAGACTGCTTACATCACGTCTATATTTCCCTTCTGAAGAAATAAAAACTAAATCATTTCCAGCCATTTGCATTTTAATCATATTAACACAATTTTAATGCAACATTTTTCTGGAAACAATGAATGTAAAATGTATTCATTTATGAATTTAAATGTAGTGTTTGTATTCAAGAAAAGATTTTTTAACTTAAATTTTAATTTACACATTTTTAACCTTGCTTTAATTTCTCATTTAGAGACAATAATCTGCTATATTCCATTTTTTCCATATATATTTGATTAATTCAATTCTATTTAAATAATTAAAACGAAAAATTTAAGAATAATATATGGAGAATACTTTACAGATTTATAACTTATAATTTTAAAGTAATTTTAACTTTTTATATAAAAATTTTCAAGATAACTTCATGCTTGAATAAAAATTATTATATCATTTTAAATTATAAACCGCTTACAACAATAAAAATTATTCTTATATTTACAATAAATTTAAAACGAAGTAAATGAAATGTATATGAATTTTTTGTCTTTAATAAATGAAATATTTTAGCAAAAGAAAATTTTGCAAAAAGAAATTTGAAACATTTTTAAATTTGAAAAATAATTTAAAATAAGAAATTTTACGAATTTAAATTTCATTAAATTAATGGAATACTAATGCATTTTAAATTGATTCTATATTAAATTGTAAGTATAAAAGTAAATTAGTTCTGAGTTAAGAAAAGAAAATTAATTTTGTGCGTGTAAAGTACATAACTTAGAATTATTAGGTAACTGTGTTAAGCATTTAGATTTCTTAAAAACTTTAAAAATCCATCAAATACAGTATTCAATCCAATTTATATTCTATTCTTATACTTCCCTTGACAACAAGCGATCATTCTTTTTATTATATTCCATTTCAAAAGTTTTTGTTGTCAGATGCATAGAAAAATTGTTCTCATTTATTATATGAAACTCCTTAGTTTTGTTTCCTTTTAAAGACATTGCAATTTAACGAAAATTATCAAGAAAATCTGAAGATATATAATGATCCTTATATAGTGCATATAACTGGACTAAAATAAACAAAATTAATTCCTTATGTTTTGATTGCACAATCTTTTGCAAAGTTTTGCTCTGCTCAGTTTACAATTCTTTGTTTATCTTTGGGGTGAACAAATCCTATTCACCCCAAAGTGCATATATGCTCAAAATATTTTTCTATGGTTGAAATTTTTTTCTAAAGACTAACATATTATTAAATAACTTCCATCCTCAAAAGTTATGAAAAATTTCGCTTATAATTTCCTACAATTATATATATAGTAAAGTTTGTAGTTCTTACAGTTTAATATTCGTAGTTATTTATAATAAAACTTTGTCTTTATTAATATAAATATTAAAATGTTAAAAAAACTTTCTTCAAAATGAACAGATTGACTCTAATTTTTTTATAGATTTGTGAACAACGTATGAGGAAGATTTTACTTTCATTGATGAGAAATATTTTACAGAAACAATCTCTAAACATCTTTAATGCATTTATATTTGAAAAAGGATTTTTTTTCACAGGCAAAATATGTAAAATATACATATTTATGAGTTTAAATTCACACACAGTAAAGCGTTTAATTTCTCAAAACTGTAAAATAATTCAAATGCCCATACATGTATTTAACTTTTGTAAATCATAATTTTTCAATTACAAGATAATCAAACATTATTCTTTATTTGATAAAGTACTTTTATTTAAATGTATACAATATTCACATCACTTGATCTTTTCTTAAATTTGGTGTAGAAAACATGTTAAGATAGTTTAATGAAATATATATCAGCAATAACATAAATTCAAGCATGCATGTTATTTTTATAACTATATAGGAGCGTAATATATGATAAGCACGTTTATGCATTCATAAGTTTAATTATTTCGTAAATTAGTTTAAACATTCTGGGTTTTTTTAATTGAGATAAGTTATGTAAATTTAAATGCATTTTGAAAAAAACCAACGTCTTTTTAAATCGTTAAAATAAAATCTTTGTTAAACTGAATTTTAATATTATGACTTTCAATAGTGAACGTAAAGACAAGAATACGTTTTCTCTCTCTCTCTCTCAACAAAATAAAACAATTTATTTAAAAATACTTTATTTAATCCAGTAAATACTGACATCATGTACTTCCAACACAATAGTATGGATGATTAATTGTGTGCATATATGAATGATTTGTATTTCACAGAAATTTTTACAAGTATCAAAGTAATTGAAACATTGTACCCAAATTTTGGTGATAATAAAACCCAGTAAAAAATTAAATTATATTATTGATTCTTTTATGTATGTGAATCAATTTGAAAAGTACATATTTGTAGATAATCATGTACATAGTCTTTCAATTTCTGGGAGGCACAGAAAAGGACATTTGAAAATATCAAACAAAATTAAAAACATTTTTGAATTTCTTTTAAGCTAGTCATTAGAAAAATCATGAAACATCTGTAAGTTAAAACTGCGTGAATCACTTAATATTTATAAACTATATTGTTTTCTATCATTGAATCTATTCTTTTAACACGGTCTTTTCATCATGTTTTCCTGAAATAAGATTCAGTCTACATGAGTGCATCATCTTTTATTAATGTAAATATCATTCAACTTGTTAAATAAGATAATGAGATTGAATATTTGAGTGAAGTTCTGTACTTTGAAAACCACTGAAATTTGAATCTAAACAAAAAAAAAGCGTAAATGATTGCATATTTTTCAAGACAATCTAAAAATTCCCACTTTCAAAATTCTTGCATTTATTGAAATGACATTTTAAAAAAAGTTGATTAATAATATTTACCATTACATAAAATGCCCAAACGTTTACAAAATGGCAAACAATCTAGATAAATAAGCCATGTTTATTTTAAACAAATGATATAACACTTGTCTTTACGCACCGTCCATGCGTCGTCTTTTAAGCTAATTTTGAAAAAAAAAATTGAGCCATTTAGGCTGTAAGCAAAGTCATGAATATGTGGAAGAGGATAACGGTTTAGAATTTCGATGGCGTTTAATCTCTTTTAATCACCACGTCACAAATTCTCCACATACCGTTTGATTTGGCATCATATGGATTGAACTTGCCCAAGGGCCATTTGAACGTCTACACAAGCCGATTTTTAACATATAATCAATTTCTTTTTCCGATTTTTAACATATAATCAATTTCTTTTTGAGCATCCATGATCTTCTTTGGTGGCAAAGCATTTGGAAAATCTGGTCGGCCTATTGTTTCAATGTGGTGCTTAATATCGTAAACTTGAGGGAAGAAATTTAAGTTATTAGTATATATTATTGGGTACTATGATAAGAGTTTTGATAAACGCTTTCCTCTGCAATGATTATTAAACCCAAAGAGAAATCTTTAAAAATCTCCCCTTTTTTACTAACATAAGTAAGTCTATTAATTTCTTATTTTTTTAAAATCTAACAACTAAAAGTGGGTAAAATTGGCTTAGTAACGTCAGCAACGAGAAATCTCCATTGATATAGCCTAGAAATTCCAAAATAAGTAGATGTTATTTAACTCAAAATACATATTATTGAACCATTTGCCCAAAAAATAGCAATAGTATTTAAAAAAATAAAATTTCTTTCATCGAATGTGTTTCGAGGATATCTAAAACAGCAGCACCTGTTCGACTAGATATCGATGGTTGATAAGTCTGTCGTAAATAAATAAGTTATTTCGCTTATGATTTTTTTAAATTGACTTAAATTTTTAAATCAATATATTTAGTACAACTCAAACACACTTTTAGTCAAAAAAATAATTTAAATTTTAGTAGAGATCATTGATAATTACTTGAATTTGGTGTTTTGGCATACTTGTTAAAAACCTTTTTATTTTTGGAAAATATGGATGAAAATTTTTTTGATTTGACAAATAAAATGTTTCTATTAATCATGGCTGTTCTGGTATATTCTACGAAACAAATAATTCTTCTTTACATGAAACTGGATAAAAGTTGATTTTTATTGTATGACTTTGCTAAGAAGCATTTATTTATTGATATTCATTCACATAAATTAGTAGTTTTTATGCATGTTTTGTTATAAAATTGTTTATGTTATGATATAGCAGATGTTTTCTTATGATTTCCGGACAAAAGTATTAATTTTGATAGTAAAATCAATCCAGTAATATTATTTTGAAAATTCGGATAAATCATCTATTTTTATTTAGTGAGAATGAAAAACGTAACTTATAATTGAATTATTAACATAATTTTATTCCAAGTACGTTTTATTATATAAGTCAGTAAATTTTTTTCATTCCTAATGTTTTAGAGAAATACTAGTTTTTTGTATTAAGTTTCATATTGCTTGTCTTATAACATTAAGTTTTGGCGTTAATTATGGTTTATTATTTTGAATTCTTTCTTACTTTTTATCATTTTTTGTACTATGAATTTGTTGTATCATCATTCAATAAGTGTTAATTATAATATATGGAGTTTTTTCAAAACAAATTTAAATTAAATGTATATGTATATCAAAACTAAATACAAATACCACATTTTATCTAAAATTTATTATTATTAAACTGATAGAATTTTATTTAAAGCAGTAAATTTATCTTGATATACGAATAGATAAAGAATTCAGTTCTCAATATAATTTCCTTTTATTTCATATATTTCTTTTAATTTTTACGAATCAATTTCTTTATGATTTTTGAAATATAGTTTTCCATGCAGTGTCAAGTTTAGTAGCTTTAAATTTTTATTTAAAAAATAGACTTGTATGTGAAGAATATTCAATTTGACATTGAATCAGAAGTTAATTTGGAAAAAAATATTCTCTTAAAATATTGCTCTTTATACGAAGATTTCCAATCTATTTGTATTAAATTTTAAAAAGTTTACCTTAATTATTTTTCATTTTCACAAATGAAAGATAGAATATAGAAGAATGAAAGTCACCGCCCATCATGTCTAGTGGTTAGAGTACCTGACTAGGGATGGGGAGGACCTGGGTTCGAATTCCGGCTTGGGCATGGAGGTACATTTCCTTTCTTTGTGTTTCTTGTCCTTTCCTCAGATGATGGATGAATGTGGCCCACCCTATAAGCGGGTTTGTGGTGGTGTGACGTGGGTAGTGCTACTCGCCTCCGTGACTTAGTTCACAGGTGCACACCGGGTAACAATAAATGAGAAGCAGTTTCCGGCCTTGTTGTTGCGAAGGGTTAATCACCCAAGTGCCCGCCATTAGAAATAAGAATGAAAGATAGGTGGACACACACACAATTTCACAAGTAAAAGATCATTAAGGACTTATTTTAAGATTAGATAGCAGTTGCTTGACATTTGAATAGTCATTGATAAATTCTTTCGAACATTTTTCATTAATAATTATCTTTAATTGGGGTGGTAAACTCTCAAGTAGTCACTCCTGAGGACTCACTGTCACGTGGTAGTGGGACTGTAGGGTTTTTGCTATTGATTAACAACAGGAGATTGAAGTTTCCCTTTTCCATGCACGTTTGTCAAAGCGGGTGCTTGAGAGTTTTCCTATGCAGCATTCAATACAATCAATAATTTGTAAAAGGTCTTTCCGAAAAGCAGTTTATGAGATGGACATTAAAATAACTTAGTCATTAATCACCTTTAGCCTTTAAGTTAATCATTATGACGGCCCAGAAATACTATCACGTGGTTGACCATCAGCTGCTGCTAGAATAACGCTCTCTAGAGAAAAATGCCCAGGGTATGATATCACCGCTGTTAAACAACAAGATATGAATATTGTGCTTAATCATTTATTTTTGGTAGATTGGCTGATTAAGGATTTCTCGGGTTTCCATCTTTGCATTATGTAAATAAAACTCATAATTTGTGAAATTTTCTCCTAAGAGCAGTTTAATTGATGGACTTCAAAATGCCTTACAACAGCTTTAGACGGTAATGACTATTACTCATTGTCATGATAACCTTCACAGGAGACTGAATACAAGAAAAAAGTATATTCACCACCTACTTCCCATTATTTAACGATAGCAGGGATAAAAAGCAGAACACTTCAATCTTTTGGACCATGGTCCTACCACTACGTCAGAAAAAGACAATTGTTTTTTAGTTACTTAAATCTATAATTTTGAATATTTTTTCAACCTATTACATTTTTGTAATTTTATTTCACAAAACAATTATTAGAATTTAATTTTAAAGCGGTCAAATAAAAGAGCAAACTAATGTTTGTTTGCAAGAAGGGATATACATGTAACTGTCTAAGTATATTGCACAATTAGGTTACACAGGAAAAAATAAACATCACAATTTTTTTATAAATATCTTATTAATATATATTTCAAAATTTTCATAAACCTCTTTCTTCAAACGAAATGTAATTTTTAAACCAAATGTTTTGATTATTTCCTAATTACGTAAGTAGATTTAATCTCATGGCTCATAATTATATTTTTGTTCTTTATTGTTTCATTATCTTCAGTCTAAAGTAGTAAGCTTTTTATTTAATTCATAAAGGATTAAAATTTAATTTACGTTATTTTAAAAATTTATTTTACTTCAACTCTTAGTTTTATAAGACAAATTTTTGTCTGTTTTCTGTGAGCTTAATTAATTTATATATATATATATATATATATATAT
>JAPDSC010027397.1:128196-149393 GCA_026290005.1 Latrodectus geometricus
GCTGAGTGAAACACCCGTAAGATGACCAGTACTTCGTTTACACTTGACTCAGAACCACAAGTGCTTGCCCTACCAATGGTGCGATACACGATGAATATGTATAATGCATGTAATTACATTGTTTTTCTGATGAATCACACTTCTGTCCCCAACACCCATAACAATCAGATTTGAGCCTGAAAACATCTTAGTAAAAGACTACTGTACTATTGATTTCACTCTTGAATCTTCTATTACGCGTCTTTGATATACCACTACTATATTTTTAAAGTGTTGAATACCAGAGATACTGCATCCACTACTACAACAGATCATCTCTGACAGTATTTGGAAATTGCATGGACTACAATACCCAAGCCTCTTTGAAAATACAAAACCAGATATTACCCTGAGGTGTGTGTGGACAACAATGGCAGCTACATTAATTATGAATTTGTCATCATTTGCATTTCACAAAAGACTATATTTTTAACAATTGACTATATTTTTAACAATCAAGGAAGACTTGTAGCAATTGGCATGCAATATTCTTCATTCAATTCACTAAGACTGGAAGTTACTATATCCTTAACTTGTAACTTACCCTTATTTCACCAAGCGGAGCCAATATCTTCACTTATCCATTCAATCTTTTAACTATATACCTTGCAGAATGGTGTTAGTTTCACTCAAATATTATTTTTAAAGGTTCCTATCAAGACCAGAAGCACATCATTGTACTTCACTGAGCCTTTAAACTCTTATCATCAGAATGCAAATTAACAAATTTCTTATATCCTGATCACTTGTTATATAACACCATATGCATAACATATTTCCTATCTTTCATTTTAGTATCTTTTTCTCTTTCAAATTTCCAAAACCTGATTTTTATTTCTAATGGTGAGCACCCTTGAGCAAGTAAGTAAGTACATTAGCCCATTTGCCGCAACAAGGCCAGAAACTACTACTTATTTTATCGTTACCCGGTGTGCACCTGCGAGCCAAGTCACAGAGGTACGAGTAGCATCACCCACGTCACACCATCATAAACCCGTTTATAGGGCGGGCACATTCATCCATCATCTGAAGAAAGGACAAGAAACACAGATAGAGAGAAAGAAAGAGAAAGTACGTCCATGCCCAAGCCGGGATTCAAACCCAGGTTCTCCCCATCCGTAGTCAGTTACGCTAACCACTAGATTTCCAAAACATCCCACGAAGAATATGCACTTTTTTGCTCTCTGTCTTAGGTGTAATGAAAAATATTTTAATTAAACAATTACCAAAACAATTGAAACTTTATTTAAAAGGCCATTTTCTTTCCTTGTGATTAAAATGGATGATATGAATTATATTCTAAATGATTAAATCAAAATTAATGTATTATTCAACATAATTTTAAGTACCTAATATTTGGATTCACATGTCATTCCCATGATTCAGATAATGTTTAGAATTTTAAAGACGTCGTAAATTTTTTAGGGTGAAATATACACAAAAGAGTTGTATTTAGCTGTGATCCTAGTAATATCAAACGAATATTGTCAATTAATGATAATTGCTGTAACTATCAAATGACATAGAAGGAATTTAAAAATGAATATGTCATCATGCATAATCATTCATAAATAATCACATACAAAAAATAATATTGAAGAATTTTTCATATAAAGCGGTTTCAAAATATTTTAACTAGGAATCATAAAGTGAACAGTGCTCAAATAAGTGAAGACATTTTTAATATACTTGAAGACGATGACCACTGCGTATAAGAAGCACTTATCAGTGATTTAACAAATGTACCATTTTTGACCATTCAAATACGTAATAAAAGAAAACTATCTGTCTTTGAAAATAATTTCCCGCCCGCAGTGATAAAAATGCAACATGATAAAAAAAATCACGTATATCGTTTCATTCATATACATATAGGCTTGGTAGAAGTCACATCAAGATGGAAATATAGAAATATTGTTTTAGTTATCTTGTAATAAATGTCTTTCTCAAAATCTTCGAAAGTAAATGCTAGGGGATTGGAATTTTCCCATGAAGAAACATCTTTTCATGCAGAATAATTAAGAGTTCAGTTTTATAAACAAGTCAGTGTAATGAAATGAAACATTCAAGTTCTTTCTCTGAGGTTAAGTGTGTTTAATACTGTTTTTTTTTAATTAACTTATGAAGATAAAGTTGCCTTCCAGAAACGAAAATGGGGGTTTTCTTTCATCTTTCTTAAGATGAAAATGCATTTCCGTAAAAGAGATTTTTTTAGTGATTCCAAGAAATAAATGGCTTGAAAGATTTAGTATTTCAAAAATTTAATATCAGAAGTGCATTGAAACATGAGGAGATTAAATTGAAATCTTGAAATTTCGAGAATATGGTTTTAAGAACTTAGTTACATTTCAAAATTTTTCAGCAGTGAAGAATTCAATAATTGCTTAAAATAAACTTTTTTTTTTTTTTTTTTTGAAAAAAAAATAGTTTTACATTTTTTTTAGTAATTGTTTTCGAAACGATAAGGAATATATTTGATATTGCAAAGGTAAACATTAAAGTATATTAACGATTACGTTTATATTAATTATTTATCACTAAACAGAGCAGTTTAGAGTTCACCAATTTTATTATAACCTAAAATGGTATTGTGATGAAGAAATAAAATGTGCAAAATTAACACATTTAAGTCAAATGAAAAAAAATTAACAATTGTCAAAATAAACCTTTCTCAGGAAAATTAACTTTTATTGAAACATTTAAATTCTTGAAAAATATATTTTTCAAATCTTTTCCTAGACATTTTATCCAATATGATCAAGCCATTTGTTCGATATGTTAATAAATTCAATTTTATTTTCTGCGTAAATAAAAATATGCGTTTAATCTTCGATGTAGATTTCTTTTGCATGAGTGAATTAGAAGACAAAATACGGTAGTTCTAAATGTAAAAGAATTTTGTATGATATTTCAATTTGAAATACCTCCATTTTTTATTTTTGTTAATCAAACAATTTTATCCGAAACAAATTTCTTATTATGATTGACATCAATAATTGGAAGAAATTTGCACTATAGTAATTAGTTTTTCCATAAATCTGTGGTCAATAAATCAAGTGCTCGAATAAAATAAAATTTTAAGTTTTAATATAGATATAATTCATAATAGTAAGCTATTTCCCTCAAAGTTATGATATTTTCCGTATTTGTCTGAACTAGTTTTTTTTATTTATTTTTTTTAAACAAAAAAACCTGACTTTCGTGTGTAAAACTTTGCTCTAAAAATAAATCATTTTATCTATAGAATTATTCTATTAATTATACGCTTTTCAAATTATTTAAACAAAAAAAGACATAGAATGTATATAATGACATTCGCTTAAGGCATTTTCTAAATAATAAGCAAAATTATATATATATATATATATATATATATATATATAATTCAGTTTCCATAATTTCACGTGCTGCAAGTTTAAGAACACTATCCAATTCTTAAATAGTTTCTGGCATTTAACTAAGATAGGATATTTCTGACAGAAAATTGATACTGATTCAATCAGGGTAATCCTAATTAGAATTGAACTAAATAAAACCGCAATTTTCAGTATTCAATTTCATTAAATGGCTTAAAATGCCACTTAAAATCTACTAAGCTAAATGGGCTATTTTATAATTAAATCATTCTCTTTTTGGACTATTTTTAATATATTATGTGTTACATTGACATAAATATTTGAATGTTTTATATTTGTTTGGATTTTTTTATAGTATGATTATGAAACATTATGCCCAAGTTGAAATTAATATCGAAGAAATTTTCATATAAATCGATTTTCTTTTAGTCATTTGAATATTCAAAGAATGAAGCATTCTAACAGAAATCAAAGCAATTTAAGTTCTAAAAAATAATCAAAGATTTTAATATGCATGATTTCAACTTGGAAATTTCAGATTTCAGATTAAAAGAACATTTTTGCCCAGAAAACATTTTTGAATGTCATTAATAAAAAAATGAGTGATATTAGAATATACTTATGATTGTTACATATTGTATCATGCAAAATATTCTTAATTCAAAGGGTATGAATGAAAATATAGTAATAATTAATCTTTAAATCAAGTAAATGTGTTTCAGTTGTAGAGTACCACCTAATCCTTAACAGTTTCATACCGCAAAACTCCATAACATATATTAATACGAAAGGTTTTATCACATGTAGATATCTCTATTTATTATGTTAACATTAAAGATATTATTTGTTTTTTAGGAACATGACTAGATCATAATTAAAAGATAGCAAAAGTAACTGCATAAAGCTTATGCCAAATCATTAAATTATTTGGTTCTCAAGTATGTGTTTAAGATAGTTGAGATTGAAAGGAATTGGATTTTTAGAAAGTTTCTCTAATACCTATAATAGAGAATCATTTTGCTTTAAAAAAAGAACTTAAATTGTAATCATAAATTTTTCAAGAATGAATATGTTATCAAAAAAACTTTAAAATATGAATTAATTGTTATCAATTTGTTATTTACATTTTGCATAATATTTGATGAGTATCATCTTCATACTTGTAATTATAGCGATCAACATTTCAATCACTGACAAAGATTAAAATAAATTCTCGCAAGCTTAATAGATTTTGTCTCATATGACAAAAGAATGGCTCCCGACAATCTAAAGGAAAGTAATGAAGTGTGGTTTATTTTCAATAAAATATTCAAGAGCTCGAAAATAAAGAAATATAAGTGGCAAATGATTCTAATTATTTTTTTTTATTTTTAATGGGGGGAACCCTTGAGTAAGTAAGTACATTAGCCACAACAAGGCCAGATACTGCTACTCATTTTATCGTTACCCGCTGGGCACCTGTGAACCAAGTCACGGAGGTACGATTAGCATCGCCCACGCCACACCCATTGACAGGGTGGGCCACATTTATCCACCTTCTAAGGAAAGGGCAAGAAACACAAAGAGAGAGTGAGAGAGAAAGTACATCCATGCCCGAGCCGGGATTTGAACCCATGTCCTCCCTACCCGTAGTCAGTTACGCTAACCACTTGACAGGTTAGGCGGCTATTTTACATATTTAATTGTTATGATTCAGTGTCAAATAGTTTTAAAAATTGCTTAAAATAACAAGGCATTGACCTTAGTCAGAAATGTGATTTTTTTTAAATCTTTTACTATGACTTCTGAAGGAATTGAGGAATAATTTAATTAGGCTATTAATTCTGTAATTAATAAATGTACTTCAAAAATTATTTTGGTGTACAGAGTCTGTTTCATGAGATGTACATGATTCATTAATTCTGCTAGACATAACTGTGCACTTAATATAATGAATTAAGTACCTAGAACACAAATGTATTAAGTGTTGTTAAACAAATAACATTTGTTAGATGTTTTAAAGTTCTTTTCCTCTATTTATTTAATTAGAAGTTGGATATTCAATGCAAATTATCATAATTTATCAAACATATCAGTTTTAAAATTTTAGTCATTAGGAGATTTCTAAGAACTTATTATTTAGTAATTTATTTCAAAGGAATTAAAAGTAATTATGTAAAATTTTATATATTTCTAGGACCTATAGGTTAGTATTTAATTGCCTTTTCGATGCGATATAAGGCAAATAGTGTTTTTTATCATTTGTATAATTGCTGTTACGCAGAACTTTTAAAAATTAAGATGGTTTGTAAACAATAATTTTGAATTTATATGACATAATTTGTATGCAAATATGCATTTGTAGACATTTTATTTAAATTTAATAATGTAAAATAAGTTTTCAATTGCAATGAAATATTATATCATATAACTTAACATCAGAAAAATTACTTTTAAAAATTGACCAATACAAACAAATTGTGCAAAATATAATGTGTATTTTTTAGGTTTTAACTTTATTATATAATATTAGAACAATCATTAATAACGTGGTAATAAATATTAAGAGGAACAATAATAAATATAAAATTGTACACTGTTTTAAACATTTCAGTATTACACTTCAAAAGGAGAATAGAGAAATATCAAGATGCTCAAGTTTCGATCATAAAAATCTGTATTTTTAAAAATGTTTAATATGTTCTTTCAAAATAAAGTTTGACCTTTGCTTCTATTAATTAAAAACACATTTTATCAATTTTCATTAAAGTCTAGGCATATAACTTCATGGTAAACTATGTAGAAGAGAAACTTTGACCTGCCCTCCATATCATTTATAATCGTCTGACGGGATTGAGTTAAAAATTCATTAATCAATAAATAGGAGCTACGACCAAACACTAGGCCAGTTGACACATCTAATATTCCGCACTAAATCTCTTGCAATATCTACGGCCACGATTTTCAAATAAACCTTGGAACAATGTCAGCTAACATGATAAATCGCTCATAGAAACTCAATTTGCTATCTTAATGGAGAATGTGACATTTTACAGCCAAATTTTGGCTAAATTTATAAGGAAAGAAAATGTATCTGTTTGCAAAAAAATTATTTACTTCTTATTCAACGGCTTATTTAAGTAAAAACTTTTATTTACATTTTCGTCATTCTAAATATTTAAGAACACAAGTAAAATTTTGATTATATATATAATATTGAAGAATGAAAATTTTATAATGCAGTTTTCCTCAAAGAAAAATTACATAAATTAATTAAATAAAGTATGAAAACAGTGAATTAATTGTACACAATATAAAAACATATTACTTGTTATTTAAAAATTTATATAAAATGATATAAGATTGAGGGAGAGATAGAACCTTTAGCATTTGTGTCAGAGATATTTGTTGTAAAAATTACTCGAACTTAAAATAATATTTTCAATATAAATGAGATTCTATAACTGTCACGGCTGCAAATATTTAAATTTACAAAAAAAGCAGTCTTAAATATTTTTTTAAAAATTTTATTGTCTCATATTGTATGGACATTCAGCACGTTTAATACTTCTTGATAATAATTTTGTTGCGTAATATGCTTTCCTTTTATTCTAAAATACCTTAATAATGTATATATGTTTAACATAAATATTTTTTTAATGGCGGGACACTGGATGATTCACTTGTAGTCACAACAAGGTCAGAAACTGCTACTCATTTAACATCATCCGGTGGGCATTTGTAAACCAAGTCACGTAGGCGAGTAGCCTTGCCCACGTCACACCACCACATACCTGTTTATAGAGCATTTATAAGACCACACTATCCATTATCTCATAGGAAGAAATGACAAAGATACACAAAGACAGAAAAAAATGAATCTTCCATGCCCAAACCGGGACTCGAACTTGAGACCAACAGCTCCTGAGTCAGGAACACTAACTACTCAGTCATTGGCCGGAACATAATTCAATATTTAATATTAAATTAACTAAGATTATTTAAATAATTTTAGATGTTTTCTAACACGTTTTAGATTTTTAGTTTAACTTAAAATAATTTTTAAACTTGTTTGCTTTCAATTACTTTTGTCATTAGGTTTCATTTATTACACTTAGTAACAAAACGTTATGGACAAGAAAAATTTTTTCATTATATAAATGTCTTAAAAATATTGTCACTTCACTTTCATAGAGTTTATTTAAACATACTTAAACATTTTTCTTTGTTAAGAAAAGGAAACTTTATGTGTTTAAATTCATATATTAAAACATTTAAACGATAAATTCGTATCGTAAATACTTGTAAACTCATGAGTAAAAGGAAAATAATTCTTTCATATTAGAGAATACATTAATAGTTACTAAAATATTGGAATCCAAACGTGCAACACATAAGCACAAAACTCTATTTTCTTTTAATTCAACACTATACAACACCAGATAAGCAATCTTTATCCAACATTTTTTAAAGAATTATCATTTTTATAAAAACACATCTGAGCACTGCTGACAGAAATACATGCGTTGCCTAAAAGATGATTACTTTTGAGATAACTTTTCATTTAAAATCTAGCGAATATGTTAGCACGTTACTAATCCATACTCGACCTATATTAATGTTGACAAAGAGCTATTTGTAATTCTCTGGACATTTTCTCTTAATTAGTTTCACTGTGAAATGAATGACTCTGAAGTTACATAGCTAATAAACCAATGCTTCAAGTGAAATAGCCACAACAATATATCTACTTACGGTATTTATTGAGGAAAAAAAACCATAACCTGCTGTTATATTAATTAATTATGAATCAATTCAAAATAATAATTTATTCTCTGTGTGAATAATTATTATGTTATATATATAAAAAAGAAGCATGTTTAGTTTGTGACAAAATACCAAATAAGGATAAAATATTATTGTTTTACAAAATTCAATTATAATGAATTTTTTAAAATTCTCAATAAAACAACTCGATAATGATAGCTAATCTTCCTTAATATAAAATATTCTACCTAAATCATCATAAGTACACCTTTAAGATAAGCTTACCAACACACTTTTAGTATAAACTTTTATAAGATAAAAAAATAACATCTTTTATAAAAAGATGTACTTATTTTTTGAGTAATTAATAAAGGATTTAACATAAGAAATATATCCTTTATTATATTTGTTCACTTATTTGGAATGCAATTCCAAATATTGATATCAGATCAATATTTTCATTTGTTAAAATTTTTATCGAATGAATAATAGTAAATCATTTATGACGTTGTCATTAATTTTTTTTATTCTATTGAAATATTAAAATTATATATTAGCTAATTACACAAATTTGGTTTTTATCTTTAATAAAGTATATAAACTGGTAATCATTAAGGAAAATTACAAATATGACAATAACATAAATAGTTATGTGTGGAATTTGATGAAACTTACTATATTATACAACACATAGGTACAAAAAACCATAAAAAGAAATCACCAGACAATTATGGTGTCGTAAGAATTAGCATATGTATTCAATGAAAAAATGGGAGATGTAAGTTTGGTATAGGAAAAGTATCTTTAACATAGGGTATGGTCGGCTCGAGAAGCAATACAACACAAGCTGCGATGTATGACTCTCTCAATTATGCGGTTCATTAATTGTGTAGGAAGAATGAACCATTGCTCTTCCAAATCAGATAAAAGCCTATCTTGTGTCCTAGGCGATCAGCTACACGTCATCCTAGAGCGTCCCAAACATGCTCGTTTGGGTTAAAGTCCGATGATCGAGCTCATTACGGCATGCGCTCAATTATTTCTAGTTCAAGATAAGCATGCACAATGGGAGACCTGTGTGGTCACGAACTATCATACTGTAGCACGAAATCATTACTTATTGTCCCGGTACAAGGCTCATATAAGCATCGAGGATGTCATCTCTATAGGTGTGAGCAATGATATTTCCACGAGAAAAGATATAGAGCTCTAAGCGTCCACCTAAAGAGAAACGACCTCAAACATAGACGTTACTTGATCCGTATGCATCTCTTTAACTGATTTTTGATGAATGAAAATGAATTCCATGTTCTCTCCAAATGAAAATGCGCCTACTATGGCTTTTGAGATTAAACCTGGACTCATCCGTAAAGAGAATAGCCCTCCATTAATCACACTTCAAATCGCATGTTAATGTGCCCCTTGCAAAATTTACCACCTACGGTATGACGTAAGAGGGATATAAATGACTGACCGACTCGCTTAAACACCCCCTTAGTGAAGCTTTCAAACAGTAGTTGATCTGGATACCAACCTTCCAGAGCTTGCAGAGATCGAATATCTTTTAGTCGGATTTGCGTATCTCTTCTATCATATGCATAATAGAAAAATATTGGTCATCGGCACATGTGATAATTTGTGGTCATCCTTGACTGAACAACCTGGATGCCGAATGCGTGATTAAAAATTGTTGTCGATAAATCGCAGATCATCTCATATTCATCCATCTAACCACTTCTATCAGATTTTGTCCTGCCTCTGGTGTCCCAGTAGCTCACCATGGAAATTGTTCTGTCAAATGATGCATGAAGGCATTGTTACAATTTCGCTATGATAGGTTTCTAAACTGAGACACGCAGCGACAATTGTCATCTTGTTCTGAGACATCCATTTTTATCCTCCTCGCAAATAACATATTCCGACAGCAGCGCCACTATTTTGTATGGCATCATTATTGTTCAGCTCCTTTTACTTAACAACATATTCAAATTTCATTGAGCTTTGAATTATTTTCTGGAGTGTTATCGTTATTTTTACGATTTTACATTCATCTTAAGTAATTAGTTAAAACAAGTTATAATAAATATTTTTTTCATTTGTTATAAGAGAAAAAGTAAATCAATAAATAATTTTCTTTTTCAAACACTTGGTACATTTATTCAAATTATTATTTTAATGTATACAATTCAATAACTACATAAATTTCAAAGTTAATTAACTTTTTTATTATGTGAATTGGATTTATATATTTTCATAAAAAAATTGAAAAATGCTTCAGTTAATATTACTAATTTTATTTACATAAAATTACCTCAATTGTAAAATCAATTATAATTTAGGAAGAGTCCAATTATACTTTAAAATCATTTCATTTAAATTAAGTTTTTAATTCATACCTAAATTATAGAAGTTAATAATTACATGTATTGAATTATTTCATAGTAATAAATTCTTTCACCACAGTTTTAAAACAAGCATCAAAATGCTGCAAGTTTCAAATGAAACATTTTTTATTTCATAATTTTTATCAATTTATTTATGGGTGGGATCTGGGTTCGAAACCTGCCTCGGGCATGGATGTACTTTCTCTCACTCTCTTTCTTGTCTTTGTCCTTTCTGTGTGTGAATGGTTGCCTACCCTATAAATGAATACCTATGGCATGTGTGTACTGAGGAAGTCGGACTCCACACCCAATATGGTTCAGTTGGAAAAGTGGAGCAGCTCACCCCATATTGCCGGCCTGGCTGGCACACGACAACAACAACAACATCTAATTATTTATTTTATTAATTTACAAGCAGCTTTTATCGTTATCTCCAATAATAGGTTTTGTGATTTTATTCTCATTTTCTCTCAAAAGCAATTGAATGCAAATTATTATGAATAGATTCCAGAGAATTTTATATTTAAAAAATTATATTGTTTTGTTGATTAGCAATTAAATATGATTGAGATAACTTAGATTAAAATCATTATGGTCCCTATAAAAGCTTTTATTACGTATTTTAATAAATGAGAAGAAATTGTTTCATTCAAATGTATATTTTCATCTCTTTCTTTCATTAGGAATTATTATGTAAGTTAAAAATCATATTTTTTGAATATGTTTATCATATTCAAAAGAAATCAAACTTTATTTTAACAAAGGTGTAATCCCACTAGTGCTCATGATGTCAAGGAAAGAAGATTATTCCGTAAAATATTTTTTTTTTATTCTGTTAAGTGTCCATTTTAAGCAATTACTCAGATTTCAGTTAAAACATTTAGAAACCTCTCACAGTGTTTTAAACAATTGCAACCAGAAAACTGAAATATAAGTAAATGCTTAATGCTAATTGCGTTTAGAACTTATTGTATAGTTTCTAAATCAAACATCTGGATAATTTAACAATGATAATGAAGATGAATAATGTTTATGGTAATAACAACATCATATAAATAAGCGTCCCATCATCATCAAAATTATTGCCATACATTTAGCGTTGCTTTGATAATTAATCTAGATTAAGTTGACAATTTGTAACAAGAAATATTTATTACACAAACAGCAAATTCCTTTCTGCTTTGAATAACATCACTTCTCTTATGAATCCTAATATATTACTTTTAATTTTTGTAATATTTTATTTTTAAAGCAAATTGTATTAACTTTCTGGCTTAGCATAATCATTTGTCCTCATAATTTTAAGAAATTCATTGTGTTCCTAAAGAGATATTATATTCCCTCATTTAATACAATCCTAGTGTAAAAGTGACTGTGTGTATAACTATAAGATAACGTTAAAATGTACCAAAATATTCACCTAAGAAATTAAAATACTCTTAAAGCATGCATAGTTCTCGCAATTCTTCCCTAAAGTATAACTAATGATTGTAACTCCTTTCCTTCTACAGCATAAGGAATGACGCATTTTAAATCTTTGTAATGGTTATCCTTGGTACTGGTAACAATATCCCTTAAGGGTAATTGAAGAGGAGGAGGTTTGGCCTCTAGTGAGGATATTAGTCATCGCAAATTATCATACCCATATTTCTACTGTTATTATAGATGTGAATTACATGCATTTAATTATTGGTATCCAATTTTCTCCTTTCCTCTGGGGAAAAATATAGGGAATAAACGCCGTGGCATTATTCCGATAGATCCAGAGAGGATCATTTGTGCTTTCTAAAGATACTGTTTGCTATAAATGCTTTGTTGAAGTTCTTATTTTTGTTTGGCATATTATATAATTTATAACTTTTTCACTCATTACTGAATGTGAATCATAGTTTTACAAAATGAAAGTAATTATAGATTTTCGATAAATATTTGAATAATTTTTAAATTGTTTTATTAAAAAGTTCTCATCTTCCATATTTTTCATACGCAAATAATTACACCATAATTTATATTTTACAAATACTTTTAATAGTATTCATTTTAATTGATAAAACGTATAAACATGCAATTTAAATTTAATTATTTCTTATTGCAAATTAAATATATAACGTGTAAAATTAATTATAATGTATATCATGAGCATTAAAACCTAAAATATTCCAAATGTCTAAGTTCAATATTCTTTTATACTCTCAATTATACATAGGCATATTAACATATTTTAAATACATATATTTTAAAAATATTGGACTTAAAATTTTATAATCCTTTTAGAACATTTTTAAAATTATATTAATAGAAAGGAACAGAATGAGATTTTGAAAACGCAAAGGTTGCTTAAAACGTAAATGTTGCTTAATTTTAAAACAAAATGATGTATACTCAAAAAATCTTTCAAAGCAATGCGATAGTTCTTATTATTTAAAAAAATGGTTTTCACAAAATTACTCTGCGTAAAACAATATAATTATTCTCATAAAAATCATGTTCATGATAAGAAAGCATATAAAGAACAGCTTTATTAAAGTTCTTATTTAAAAACAAATTCCTGCTTCAAGAATCAATTAATACATCAATGTTGGAAATCATTAGAGATATAGGCAAAATATATTAATATAGATAAACAAAAAAATTTTTCATAAGAAGAATATTTACTTATTATGAAGCATATTATAGAATATTTGAAAAATGGTGCTTACAGATGCAAAATCATTTTCGGTTCTGTAAAGATATTCGAAAATTTCTTCTGAAACTGAAATATTTTATTAATCTTGTTTCAAGCCTTTTCAATCTAAAATGCTGATGAATGTTTTTTTTATTTATCTTTTTCATCTTGTAAGTAATCAATTTATATATTTTAGATTTATCATTTTCTGTAAGAAATGCGATTTTCCAAGGAACAAAGCTTATACTTCAATAATTTTTCTTCTTCAACATAAACTAAATTCACAAATAAGATATCTTAGAAAATTGATTCCTTTAACATTTTTATATTTAACGTTATTTAAAGCATCATTTAATATGAATTATTAAGAAATCTTATTAATTGTAACATGATTTTAATATTTTTCTTTTTTTTTTTTGGTAAGAAATTGTTTTTTGAAAAAAGAAAAAAACCCTTATTTTATTAAAGCAAATCTTCAGTAAAAGTTTTAACAAACTTTTATTGACCAGTTGCACTTGTGCTGATTAAAGCTTTATATATTTGCAGCTTCCCTTTAGGTTTTTTTTTATATTTCATGGATTTTTTTTACAGGTCTCACACACACCTTATTTTAGGGAAATAATTATATGAAAAATTTTATTCATAAATTATTAAAAACAAATATATTTTATATCAAACATATTTGTAATTTAAATTGGAAACAGAGAGCATATAATATAAATTTCATAAATTACTATACTTTACAGTAAAACTTGATAAATATATAAAATGCTTATAATTTATAAACTAAATATTTATAAATATAAATATAATGTTTATATTATGTATTGTGTATAATGCATAATGTATACATTATCATATGCTTATTTATGGCTTGAGTTAATTTTTATTATTAAAAATTTATATAACATTTAAAACTATATAATATATAATAAATTGAAAATCTGTTAAAAATGCTCTGAAACTTCTTTTATATATATATTAAAAAAACACCTAATTAGTTAGTTTGGAAGACATTGAAAGAAAATTGCAATGGAATAGTGGTTACTCAAAATAAAAGAAGCAAATGACAAAAATGTACTCCATTTTGCTTGTCATTCTTTATCACCATTTTTCATGCAAGAATTCCTTACCTGCGACACATTGCTGAAATTAAATCTCGAACTACTACAAGCATTCACAATTAGTATGAGAATTACAAAATATTAAACTGTTAACCATTTAGATAAAAATTCTTCAAATAGAACTAAAAAATAGTACAATTTAAAATGCAATTATTTAAATTAAAGTCCAAACCTATTTAAGGGAATTTCATCTAGTTATAATAAAGCAAGTACTTGTATACTTAAAGCTTTATGTATATTTAGTGATTTCCGTATCAATCAAGATAAACAATCAAACGTTCTAAGTGGTTTTAACAAGTATTATTAAACTCCACAAAAATACATAAATCAGTATTTCATCTTACTGAAAACAGCTTACTTTTAAAATAAAAACTTTCTGTTATATACACAGCAACAGTAAATTTATCTCTCTGGATATCAGTTTTAGATTACTATATAAATATTAATTAATTTCATTGCACTGTAATATTCATGGATCTAATTGCATCAAGATGTTAAGATAAGCAATTTATATTTCTAAGCGCAGGTTGTTTTTCATTATAAAATATTTTCCTTATATAAAAATCCTTAATTTATCACTCTTGAAATACATTCCAAAATGTTGGGCAAAGATTATTTAATTTAATTTAATATAATTGTAGTAATATAAAACCGAATTCAACCATGGTGAAGGATGAAATCACCAAGCGAAGCAGTTTGATTTGCATATTTTGTTTATGAAATTTTATATGTATGATTCTTGGGTAAAAGATCAACTGTTTTCTTGTTATTCCTAGTATTTTAAAAATTTATTTTACAAAAAATTAATTACAAATGCTCTAAAGAAGAATACAGTTATGAAGGCATTTTTTTCTTTCTTTTTTTCAATGACCGTTTTTTTCAATGATATCCGGGTATTCATATATTTTTAGTATAACATGTTGGGCTGCATATTGCTCTTTATTAGGGACATAATTTGATCAATATTTTAGGAGATGTCGATCACAATCACAATAACCAATAACAAAAATTACAATAACCCTCCACCGCAAAAATAATGCATTTCATTTTCTCCAAACTAATTTTACTAAAGTAATCTTGTAATCGATCAAGAACAACTCATATTCATGCGATGTTTTTTATCATAATATATCATCCAGTCATAGCATATTAATTAAGGATATTTACCCTTACAAAATTACTCTGTGTGTAATATTAGTACGATAGTTTTCGGTCATATAAAGACTAAATCAGCTAAACTCTTGTCATGATAATCAAGACATTTACCAAAACATTTCAGAATCAATTCTCTATTATAATCTATCACCATCAGTACATATTGAATCTTTTCGCATTTTATCTATTAATTTTGCTAAGTAATTTCTATGAAGTTCACATCACCAGAAAGATATTCAGTAAATTTGGTAATTACTCAGATATAAAGTAATTTTAAAATAAATAATTTTCGTTGCCTTACATGTAAGAAACTATTTCTAAGAAATTTAATTTTCTTACTTAAAACAATGTATGACATAAATGTTATGCGATTATTTAAGATTTTTTTTTTAAAATTTTTAGCATTATTACAGCAAAATCTACTTTTTTCAAATGAAAAAGCTTCTTATAACCACTTAGTTAAACCGTAATACATGTTTATCAATATATTTTAGGTGTGAGAAGTGTAATACTTGAAAGTTAATGTTCTGAGACACCAAACGGTAAAAACCAAATTGTAATAATATATTTGATTGAAAATAAATTCGGTGATTTTCTCATTTAATTTAAAGCTCATATTTTTAAAAAAATCCTGCAAAAAAAAGTTAATATTACTGACAAATTTATACAATAATAATTAATATACATATTTGATAAGACTTCTAAAAAATATCCTCCGGATTGCATTTAAACTGCTCATCTGCTGATACCATTCTTCATAAAGATTAACATGCGTTTATCAAATGAAGTTATGATTATAAACAATCTACATATTTAGGGTTTATTACGAATTAATAACGAATACGTTATAATAACGAATCTATTTGGACAGGAGAATTGAAATACTTGATTGCAATTTTTTAAATGAGCTCCTTTACTTTTCTTTCATAAATGAGCTCTAATAGCCTGTGTAAAATGGTTCATTAACTTCTTCGCTAAACTCCATTGCATAGTTAATGGCCATGTTTAAATGATTCAGACTTTCTCAGTGCTGCCATCTATATTCAATGACTAAATTTTGTATGTTCCAAACTAAATAGATGATATGTAAGGAAATTATTACAAATTTATCCGTGAAGTAAAAAATAAAAGATATTAATAAAACGTAAAACGCAAAAGATATTTATAAAAAAATTTGAAGGTTATTTTCTTACAAATTTATTTGTATTAATTTTACTTGTAATTCATCAAAAAGTGATATTGATTTTAATTAAAGAAATAATTGCAACATACAAAAACTCATACATTAATCTTAAATAAAAGGTTTTTTTTTTTTTTTTGCTGTATATAATTTTTATTCATAAAATAAGTCATTGCATTTTAATTTATAAATGCTAAATTTATCTATTCATACCATATTATTATTTTTTAAATCTAAATAACAATTATAATTAATTTTGAATTATTAAAATTAATTTAATAAATTTTAACATTGCATTCTAATTACGAGAATTATATATAATGTAAAAACGGAATAAATAACATTAAAAATAATTTATTATTTATTTTGCAATGAAAACATTTTTTTTTCTAGTATCACTTTACTATGTAAAACATGCCAATAGTTTTTTTATTAAAATTAAACCATAATATTATGTATAGAGACAATGATTTTTTAATATAGCGACTAATAAAGTATCCCAACTTTTTCATATGATTATTTTCATTGTTTAGGGAAGTATAAATTTCTTTCTTCAATAAAAATGATTTAGAGATAATAAAAGTTTATTTTGATAAATAAAAACCTTGAATTAAAATTAATTAAAATACCTATTTTGAGTAAATCTTAAATTTCATGCTTTGTTTATACTTTTTCCTGAAAAATAATCGTATTCAATTATAAAATTCTTGTAAAACATTTTATCCCGAATAATCAATATATAATCTTTAGTTCGTGATCGTTTTTAATTACAATATATATAATTTTACGAAATATATAATTTTAATGGAAACATGAGATTACACTGAAATAAAAACCCTTGATTAGAATAAAAAAAACAACATTTCTTTTATTTTTACAAAAAAAGAAAGTTTTCTATATTTGCTGAAACAATTTTGTATTTTATACAAATTATTTTGTACAAATATTTTTTATAAATAAGTACGTCAAAATTAGTTAAGAATAACTTTATCTTTCCGAAATTTATTATGAAAATTTCATTCGTAATCATAAATCATATATTTGTCATTAACATACAGTTATGAAGACACAAAGGGTATCTTCATATACACCTTAAAAACGACAGAAAAATAGGAATGGAAACACAATTTCTCTGTACTTTCAGTACCTCATCTCGTCTATATAAATTTAACTATATATTCACTGTGCTTTCAAATACCTTGTTTATTTTATCTAAATTTTTCTGCAAACATTTTCCTGTTTTTAAGTTTCAGCTTGCATGTATTTATCATATTAAATTACATTATAAATAAATTTGATATTTATAAGTGATCAATTACTACTAAAACATATTTTCATCATGAATTGACAAATAGGATAAAACAATAATTGTTTAACGTTTAGTTTTTATATTTTGTGTTCGTATGAGAATAGCTTATAAAAACAGTTATTTGTATTAACTTTTATATATATATATATATGTAACATATATATATATATATATATATAAATATATATATCTATTTTAATAAGTTTATTTCAAAATTGAAAGTTGATTATATTTTTTAGAAAAGTTCACGAGATATCAAATTTTCCGTAGCCAATCACTTCCCTTAGATAAATAAAGTGCTGTTAGCAAGAATTTATTATTATTATACAAGAAGTTTGTGGAAAGTAAACTTCATAACTAAAAAGCAATTTTTACTTTCGTTTAATAGAGGAAATAATTACTCAAAGTAATCCTTCTTTTCAAAACTTTGTCCGAAAAGTAATCTTCTGTATCAAAACTATGCATTTAAAATCACATTTTTTTTTTATTTATTATTTTTTTTACTTTGAAAAAGCGTTTCTTTGTTGCTTTTCTTCAAAAGTACCTCAACCTTCGTGACTTTTCGTCTGCTTGTTTTGCTGGTGATCACGGAGCTAATATCATTTTCTTCTTGTTCGATAACTGAAAACTATCTTTATACGCATTCATTATGTTTCAATCGTTTAATTATCTAATTTACAATCAAAATAAATTAATAATTTGAAATCATATCTGAATCTTCATTCAAATTGTCTTAATGTGAAAATTACGTTTTTCTTTCCGAAACTCTATAAATAACTAATTTTCACTTAGGTCGTCAGGTACATATTCCTGACACATCAAATTGACCTAGATATCATTTCTTCTACAACCTCAATTCAATCACAAGTTGACAAGAGCACTGCGCCTATAATGGTTGGTTCATAAGTGTATTTAGAGCCATGATCAACTTGATACAAAATTAACCTTACAATATTGGAATTTAAAGCTACTTATTACACTCTGATACTTAAGCTGTAAAACTGAAATTGGAGTCGGTGGGAGAAAATCTACCCAAAAATATCCAAGATGTTAATATCAGCAATTAAATTGAATATTTACAATTAAAAAAATGTACGATTTTCCAATAAAAGTGATGTAAATATAATCCAAGATTTCAATCATAAAATAGAAATATTAAATATGATAAAATATATAAAGCCAAGTAAAACATACATTAAAATAAGAAAAGGGTTTTTCAAAATTTAATTCGCAATTGGGAATTCTTATAAATTATCTTCACTTTCATAGATAGAGACCAGCTAATTGATTAATATAAATATGAGTATTCGTAAATATGTGTATCTAAAAATACTCGCAAATGTCAAGAAAAAATAATTCTGCGATTCATGTCGAGCATCTTTTATCTCTCTATTACAGAATGTACTGTTACGTTATTCTTCTGTTTTATTGTCAGTTTGTGTGCTTAATTTACATAAGCAGCCTCAGTTTGGCGTATGAGAGTGATCTATAGGTCATTTTAAATGGAAAAAATGCAAAGGATCTCTTATGCTACTCTCCTATGAGGCCCAAATCTAGCATTTTTTACTTTATTATGATTTTTTTTAAGTTTGCATCAATTCGTGGCTCTTCTCATTTATGTGTGTATATTTATTTCTTTATACATCAATACTCATCCGCCAAAAACATTTATGACTTGATAAATATCCTGGAAAATATTCCTTATAATTAATTCAATATATGAAGAAAAATTAACTAAAAATAAAAATAAATCATGTTTTATTATATCCGAAAACTCCCAGAGATATTCAGACCAATTTCACTCAAAGTTTTCCTGATAGTCTATCAGAGATAGTTACAAAAAATGATTGTTATCTGATCCATTTATCATCGGGATAGTAGCATTTCCATTGTTGGTGAATGATGAGCAGAGATATATCATCTGAAGATAGCATCTAATGGTTATTTCACTCTGCGTAAAAAATTGGGGTAGTTTTTCCCACTTTCTGTGAATAAGGATTTATTCTGTACTTATATAAATAATTACTTTTCTCAATCACATCTTACCGTTGAAAGAATTCTCAATATATCTCAATGGATTATTCTTAAACAAACATAGCTTATAATATCAAAATTCAAAAATAATTAAAATATTTTTAACTGATTTCAAATTTGCAAAAACATTTTTATAAGAATGAATTTTTGAAAAAAATATTATACAAACTCTTTCTGTTTTCTTTATGTTAGAAAGCCAATGCATTATGCTGCACATATGTTGAATATTGTCTTATTTAAACTAAATTTCATTAAGTAAACAAACCACTATAATTAATTGTTTTAAATTTTGTATAAAATAATGTACTGTACTGTTAGACTCCAGAAAAATAATTGTTTTTCGTGGAATGTAGGCTTGCAGATTTATTGAATTGATAAAATTTTATATTTATTTTTCTTATTTTTATAATATTAAATAATATTAATTTATGAAGTTCAGTGATTTTTAGAATCCTTATTAAAAATCAGTAATCAGTCACACAATGCTTCATTTTGAGAAAAAATGACAGTTTGAAATATTAATTTCAGAAAGTGGAAACAATTTCGGGAAATTAAATTTTTTTAAACTATCAATTTTCATTAGGAAATATTAAACTAAAGATATATATATATATATATATATATATCAAATAAGTAGAATTCACTGGGTATTTTCAAAGTGTATTTAAAAAAATATGCATTTTCTGAATATATAGATTCAAATATGCTTCAGACTTAAGCATATAAACATTTAAGAACGTGATTTAATCTAAATCATATTATTTTATTTACAAAAAAAATATTTTTTTGTTGATTTTAAAGAAAACAAAAATTTAAATAAAACCTACAGAATTCATTCATTACTTAAATATTAAACAAATACTTTATAGCTTAAAATATCAATCTATGTGTATATAATTAGTCTATTTAATTTATATCGTTCAAAAAGCAATTAAGATTATATTCACATTTAAGTGCATAGTACATTTAAGTATGCATTT
The DNA here is from genome assembly GCA_026290005.1 of Latrodectus geometricus. Lineage (NCBI taxonomy): Eukaryota > Metazoa > Arthropoda > Arachnida > Araneae > Theridiidae > Latrodectus > Latrodectus geometricus. The sequence goes on from JAPDSC010027397.1 coordinate 149,169, forward strand.
AAGAACTTTGCAAGTATGAAATATTCCAATAAAAATAATATACTAATTTTAAAAATTATGTGATTTGAACGAAATGTTATGAATTAATGCTTAATTTTATTCAATACATATTTTACACATTTCATTTCAATAATACTTATATATATATCTTTTAAATCATATTTTAATTGTAAAATTTTCACATACAATATATATATATATATATATATATATATATATATATAT
>JAPDSC010027397.1:164694-181800 GCA_026290005.1 Latrodectus geometricus
GTAGTGTGTGTGTGTGTGTGTGTGTGTGTGTGTGTGTGTGTGTGTGTGTGTGTGTGTGTTGAAACACATTCACATAAGTCTACTATAGAGAAAATAGGGTGGCACAATAACATCAGAGAAAGAGCACGACTGATCCAACTAAAAGCTAGGTGAAGAAAATGTGACCAATTTCATCTTTTTATAAAATGAAAATAAATTATTTTTTTAAAATCATCAATTTTTTAATTCACTTGAATTAGATCAAAATAAATAAACTTTAAAGAGATAAAATGAATTCGTTTTCTGAAAAAGCAATATTTCAAAATCAGTTAGAAAAACACATTATTATTTTTGATTCTGCCGAAAATGAAAAAAAATTATTCTTATTGCTTTGTTTTATCATCAAAAAGTATATTTCATTTATTTTATTCAATTCTGGGACAATATAATACAATATTAATATAATATATTATATTTATTACTTCCATTTAGAGTAATAAATATATTTATACTATATTACAATTAATTATATTTACTATATATATTAAATTTTTATACTATAGATTTTAGAAATTTAAATTATGTTTATTTTCAGACCACTTGGACTTTAGTAATTAAATTTGCAATACGTAAATTTTACGTCAAACATAATGTTTGGAATATGTTGCATGAGGGAAACTTTACCTATAGAAAAAAATGGCGCAAGGCCTAAATCTCAAATAATGTCGAAGAATAACATTTTCATGAACACAAATATAAAAACGAAATCAAGCTTAAAAGCCCAAAGTAATTTAACATAAAAATATTCTAATAATTAGCAAGTAATGTATTTAATTTGTAACGAAAATAGGAAGAATGTTTTCTGAATCAAAGGGGAAGTTATTATTGCGCAATGGCGTATCCAGCAACAATAGATCGCTTCAGCTTAATCAAATCCTGAGGAGAGAAAACTAATTTTTACCCATGCTCAAATGAAAGCGCAATGGAGGAAGCTTGTTTTCTTTTCTTTCAGATATTTACAAGAACATTCTATATGATACAGCTTAAGCAGTATCAGAGTGAACATACATTTACATCAACATTCAGATTTAATTTGGAAACATTTTTCCGAAGAAAACAATTTAGAGATCTTTGTAAAAGAAATAATAATAAGAAAAAAATTATCAAGACGAAGACAAAGACAAAATTGGTTTTTAAGGAAAAACCCACGAGCGAAATTCCAGTATCACAATGTTGAATCCTATCCCAAACTCTTGAAAGTTCGAAAGTTAAGTTATGACGGACATTTTTGGAGCTCTATGTTAATAAGCTCAAATTGAAGAGGATAACTGGAAATGCTTTTTTTTCATACATATAATTAAACATTCATGCCATAGGGACCCATTTATAGGGTAGGCAAACATTCACACTTCATTCATACAAAGAAAGGATAAAGACAGGTGTGAAAGAAAGAGAAAGTACATCCATGCTCGAACTGGGATTCAAACCCAGGACATCCCTATACACAGTCAGGCATTGAATGTTCAAACAAAATCTCTTAGAAAAACTTCACGTTGCCAAAAAATATTTTAGAAACTAAACTTTAGAATAAAGAAATCTTAACCACAGACAACATATAGAAAGCAGATGGTACGTAGAGAGGTCAGACGATATCATAAACTGGAAAGGTAAACTGCACTTAAGTAAAAATGAAAGCAAACGATATCATAAACTGAAAGTGTATTACGGCAAAACACATTTATTATTTCATGATAAAATTATCATAGTCCTTTCATAGCTATTTGAAAAACACATTAATATGAAAAAAGTTTTTATTACTTAACGAACAAAAGTTTCTGAATACTGAAATTTAGTTGATAAATTGACAATATTTGATAGTTACAATTAAATGTTATGACAAGTATAAAATATTTTCTAGAGTTTTATGATTGTGTAATTTTAATAAGGAAGGTTATATTTATATAAATCTATATAAAATGTTTGATCTTTTGTGCACTCTTGGACATATCTTTTTGTTAAATGTTTTGCCAATTTAACAATATGTCTAATATTTAGGACTTTATTATTTCATAATATTGTATTGTAATAATGAGTTCATAGTTTATTTTTATTTTTTAATTCATTAGAATCCCGATAAATCACATTTGAAGATTAAAAAGAATGGTAAAATTAACTGTTTAAGATATTTCTTCAAAAATGCATGAGTGAACTATACATATCCTCTATGTATGTAATATACCCAAAAATATTTTCTTAGCATAATAAAATTCTCATTTCTTAAAAAAATTTGTACTACTTCTAATCTAATTCTATAAAATTCAAAATAATTATCCTTTTATTGCATCCAATTAAAAAATATTTAAAAATCAAATTAGAATATGCAAAATGAAGAAAGAAAGAAAATTTTAGTATTAAAGTAATACGCACTAAAGGTGAAATTGACTCGTTGTATATATCGCTGTGTATTTAAGTAACACTTTTGGATACACTTTTGGTTTTGAGTTCCAAAAGTAACACTTTTGGAACTCAAAACCTACTTTTCAAAATAGTTTTAAGGAATTTAGTAAGAATTCTAGGTGGTTTCTCCACACTCATAATAATAATTTCGTGATAATATAAATTCTTTTCATATAATATCTAGTAACATGAGCTTGTTATTTCTTATCATACATCGTAAAAGTTTATTTTTTCAATATAAATCCTTGCAAATATTCGCACATGAAGCTGATATGCTGTATGATATTATTCGGAAAAAACTGAGACATTTACCTATAAACGATATTATTCGAAAAAAACTGAGACATTTACCTACAAACCAAAGCTCAATGCACTGTAATTTTTGCACAATTGTTTTTATTTTTATGTCATCTCAAAAGCTACAGATTTTGGGACCAGAATAGAATTTCTGCCTTATTTGACCTCCAAAACTGAAATCACATTAGATTATCTTGTACAGATCTCTACGAATAAATTTCTACATAAACTGCGGTCCACCCAATTTGCAACACCAAGGAAGACAAGAGATATCACAACAAAATTTATTTTGTTGATAACATGTTGACCAAGTATCAAATGATTAAATTTATACACTTCTGTAAAGTGTGGTTCCTGCCAAAATCCGTAGTCAGAGTAACCGCCATTGTTGGAGATCACTACTACCACACACCTCGGCATTGATTTTAAGAGACTTTGGATGTGTTCTTCGGATACAGCAGACCAAGCAGCTTCCACATGTTGCCAAAGTTGATCTGGTGTGGCAGCCGGGTATATAATTTTGGTCAATCATTGAGCAACCATGAACAACATGTTTCTTTTTTCGAAAGATCAAAAGAGCAAGCAAGTCAGGGAACCAATTTAATCTGGCGATTGACAAAGAACCCTTGGCCACGTATGGTCACGCATTATGCTGTTGAAATATACATGTTGGCAAGCCCTAAATGTAAGGAAGGACAACACCTCGTGTCTGCAACACCTCGGAGATGTAGCACTGATTTTTTAAAGTACCGGCAATGAATACTGAAAGAGTGCGAGAGTGATATCCAATACCACCCCATACCATAATACCAGTGCAGGATTAGTGTGACGGTGCATAACGCCGCTGTTTTACATTCTCTCTTCCCGGTGTCTCCAGACTCGAATTAGACCATCGTGGTATTGCAGACAGAAGTGTGACTCATAGTCAAGACAATTTCGTTCTATTCTGCATTATTCTTTTCATCGCATTATTGGTGGCAGAGACGTCTGTGGTTCTGCGTCAAGGATAAACGAAGCAATGGACTTCTTGCGGATAGACCAGTCTGCTGTAAGCGGAGTCGAATGGTACGTGCAGACATTAGATGTTGCGTTACAAACTGAATGTGCTATGCTGTGGTTCGTGATGTGAGAGTGATTCGTGACTGCCTTGAGCACAATTTAACTGTCATCACGTGAAGTGTTGCACTGAGGGGGATGCGATCGAAAATGTCCTACCCTCCTGCATCCAACGATCACATATCCTCATTACAGTTGCTTGGTTTCGTTAAACACGACTACCAATTTCTGTGAAAGATAATCGACAATATTAGTAGTCCACCATCCTTCCTCTGTAGAACTCGGATCCTTGGTCAAAAATTTACCGCGTTTTTCTACGGGGCACAATTAATCATTTTTTTTAAGAAAAAAAAAAAAAAAAAACCACACGAAAAACACAGTTGCAGAATTTGAAATCGTCAAAATCTAAGCCTTAAATAGCACTTTGAAGTTTCGCCACAAGTGATCGTGATGTGCTCCTGCACTGAAATTCTAATCATTAGCATATCTCAAATCCGCTAATGCATGTCGCTAATTCATGTTATTTGCATGCTTTCTTCAGCGTGTTGTATTTACGGTGGCTAGCTGTGTATTTAAAACTTAGGAATAGTGTTTGAAAAAATTTTCGAACTATTATAATTATTCGTTTATAAGGTAGTTATTTATTCCATGAGTAATTGAGCTCCAACCCAAACCATTCAACAACCAGATTATTTGAGTCACAATTGCTTTGAAATTCTTTTAAAATATTGATAATTTTTTGTGAACCAACACTGCCTTTTACAGTATTTTTTTTTCTTCGCTGTCTTCTCTGAATGCCATGATGTCTTTTTTGGCAGAATTTAGGCCTAATTTGAAAATAATTCTCTGTTTGATGTTCGTACATCTAAATTTAGGTAAAAAATTTAATTGGAGTTTCCCAGGAATAAGATTTAATCGTAAAGTATAAATAAAAAAATATTATATAAAATATTAATATTAATATTGAATTATCTAGAAAAAAATTAATAAAATATATTAATATTGAATTACCTAGAAAAATTTATACCTCCCCTGAATAGTTTCTGTTCTTTACAATACCGGAAAGACAAGAAATCAGCTATAATTTTTAATACATATGACATTTATAAAAATTAATTTGAAAAAGTGTGTAGAGAAAATAGACCAGTAAAAAGTAAGCGAATACATTTTACTTTACAAATGGAATCGTAATTCTTCACGACTGTTTTCAGTCAACTTTAAATAAAAACGCGTTTTGATTTTACTCAAATATTTTACTAAAATTTTAAAGATAACTTGGAATTTAGAAATAATTTGTATTTCATACAAACCCATAATTGTAATTTCATCTTAATATATATTCCTTTCTTTTCTCACAATCAATTTTAATACCTCATATGATAAAAAAATACGCTTTATCTATCACATTTCATAAAAAAAAAAATTAAAAAAAAAAAAAAAATTCTCACTTTATAAATTAAATATACATTTCTTCTTACATAGAAAAAAAATTAATTTTATATTTGTATTGATCAATATATTTTATCAATTTAATTAAAACATTTACACCTTATTATATTGAGAAAGAAACAAATGGAAAGACGTTTAAATTAAGGAAAATAGAAAATACAATTTAATATAAAAGATAGAAAAACAGTTGTAAAACGTGCTAACAGATGGCAGCACACAAGAAATATTTTAATCAAATGAACGTGTGTGTAATATTGCCAATTGTATAAGTTTTTGAAAATCATATTTTGCAGAATTGTTGATTGGCAATTGGTTTTATGCATTAATTAATCTTAATAAAAAAGTTAATTTTATTTATTCATTATAAACTGAACTTAATCTGAAAGCAAAATTAAAACGTAAAATTAACCTGCCATTGCATTTTTTAAATTCAAATGTCATTATATGTGTACTAATACATTGAACAACAGAAATTCTTATTTGGGAAATGTGTCTATCAAATGAAATGTGTTTGAAAATCAAAAATTACCTGATTTCTTAAAATGAGAATAAAAATTTCTTCATTGTTGTTGTTTTTTTTTAAATGAGAAAAAAAATTTAAAAACTCATGTAATAATTTTTATAACCAATGTAGTACAATAATTTAAATTACTAATATAATAAAAAATTCATTTACTAAAATTTTTATAGCAAGGCTGATATTTAATTTACAAACTCTTAAACTGTTATGATTTCCTAATATTTTGAAACGTTTCATTTTAATATAAATAAATTTTAAACATTCTACTTCAAAATGTAATTGAACTTGTGTTCATAAATTTAATTGTAGCAAGTATGTTAAATATGTATTTAATTCAAGTTGCTCACAGAAAATAAAACTCATGAATTACGGATATTTAAGACAGTATTTTTAAATTATACAATAATACTGCAATTTTAAATTTTGTGACGTGTAACAATAACAGTATTTTAACACGTTTACTGTACATAAAAAAAATGTTAATCCATCGTAATTGTATAACAATTAAACAATAATACACGAGTTCGTGATGATCTAAAAAATTAAAGACCTAAAAATTGCTACTGCTAATAATTTGAAAAGTTTTAATTTTTATCTCTTCTAATATTGGATTTATTCACAAACGTAGAATCAAAAAAGTATTTTTTAGAATGCACAATAGATGGCGGCAGCTAATACCATCAACCTGCTGTCAATTTTATGTGTATTCTAAGTAAACAATAGTTTGATAAAATTTAATTATTGCATCAATAAATATAAATAGTATCTCAACGAATAACAAGTCTTTTAAAATCTAAATAACATTCTTTGTAATTTATGTATAATATAATTTTCAAATCTATATGTGGGATCTAAATACCTCATAGAGAAATAAATACTTAAAATTACTATTTTTAAAATTTCTTAATATAATTACGAGTATTTCTCATGATAAACCAATTTTCAAAAGATTTAGGAAATAAGTTATAGGTACTGTTAGAAAGAATATTATAATATTATATTTTTATTTAATATTATAATTTATAGCATTTTAACTAAGTGGTTTCATATTAGTTTGGGGAAAAAGAAACCCATTATTTTCACGTGAACTTTATGTAATTTCTTTTGGATTCACATTGTAAAAAGTTTTAAAACAGTTTTCATGTAGATTTTTAGGTCTTGCGCGTTACTACTGCTGACTTGCGGTCAACTTCGACCATTTTTGATATTTTACAGACATTTTCGACGATGCTGTATCCACATGCGAGGTGCATCTCTAATCTTCAAAAATACCCCAACGGAATCGACGAAACAAAAATTGTACGTAACTGGTTGTTACAGTCTTATGTAAGACGATAAACACCTTTCGCAATTTTAGCCACCTGGCAATATTTTTCGCCGTTACAAGCGAAAAACGAAAATGTATCGAATTTTCTGTTTGTTGTCTTCCATTTTTAAAACCTTGTCCTCGTAACTGAATTAATCAAACAAAAAACCTCAAGAGGATATTTTAGTGTCAAATGTCAGCTTTCCAACGAGCATAAATCTGAAATTGTTTGATATATACCTCACGAGATATCGATCACTACAGACGTCTACCAAAAAAATAATAGATTACTTTTTCCCCAACCTAATATATTTAATTACTAATACTTTAAGAAATTTCATAAAATTTCCTACTTCATTAAGTAAATGCCAGTTTTCTATATTCAAAACTAGAAGAATATTCACTTTCTATAACCCGATTTGTCTTGTAAATTTGATAAAATTAATTCGCGTTTGCAAAAATGACATAACGCAGTTATTGGTTATAAGAAATTACTTTGAAAAATATTTAATTTTCAATGGAATAAAAAATTAATAACAATAAAATGCAATTACATAGCAAAATATTTTTATAGCTTTAACTAAGAATAAAAGAATTTAAATTTAAAATAACAAAAAAAATCTAATATTAAAATTATTTTCTGTAAAAATCATTAGAATAATTGAATTGATATGTAAAACATAAATATATTAATTTTAAAAGATTCTTATTCCCTTAGAGATCAATGCATTTCCCAATACGATAGTGGTAGAACCTATCGGTCACGCCACCTAGCGGCATTTCAAATTTCGTCGTGCCATTATTTTCGGGAAAAAGTAAGTCTGTGGTCTATATTGGTCCGTGGTGGCAATATATGCTAAGAATTCGTAAGGATAATGCACTGAAAGAGTTGATTAGATTGATATTACTGAATTTTTTAAATAATAAATTAATTATACCCAGATAAGTTGCTAAATATGTTATTAATATAACTATTTAATTATTGAATGAATTATATTGAGAAATTTCTGAAACACAACAAAACTTTAGTTTGGTTAGAAAATGTCAAAATCAATATGAAAGTGAAAATAGAAAAATTAGAGAAAGTAAAGAATTTAAGAAATTATTGAGCTGAAAACAAAATGTGAATGTTAACGAAAATCAGGAATTCAAACATATGAAAGAAAAGATAAAACATATTTATTTATTTGCTATGAAATATAATGAGAAAAATTAATATAAAAACGAGTTTTTTAGCTTTCTATTTTAGCATAAATCTTTAATATACGAGAAATTTTCCTAATACATTCCAAATCAGGTTAATTTTTCATAGATCCAACTTGAATGAATGAAAAAAAAATGCTTTTGTTGAGAAACTGAAAAAATAAAAGAAAAATTCAGATTTAATGAGTCTGTTATAATTTTTCATTATTAAAATAATTTTTTGATTTTGGTAAGTGAACTAATTCATTTAATAATTAAAATGGCTTATTTAAAATTTAATATCAGTGCTATGTAAGATCATATGAAGAACGTTAAAAAAAAATTAACAAAAAATATAATGGTTTTCTTATGAGGAACATGCTGTTGGTGACGGCTGGCAGTTTGCTGAGGTCCCTGGATCTGTCGATCTTCAACCCTCATTGGCTATCAGAGTTTGGATGGGAAGGAAAACTTTAGCTTGTAACTGATTGGCTTAAATGGGGAATGTGACCTAAAAAGGCGGGGCTTATCAGCTAAACTAAGTTATATGAAATTAAAGTTAAAAGAATTAATTAAAGATTGAAATATTATTATAAAAATAGATACATTTTATTTTATGTTTGAATGTGTATATATATATGTATATATATTTACTTTTTAAAATTAAAATTAATAAAATATTACATATTTTGTTGTATATCTTTATTGAAGTGAATAACATGTATCTCAATTAACAATACTTTGCGTAAAATATTGAAATGGAAATGCAGCTTAAAATAAAATTAACATTTTCATAATATATTGATTAGCAATCAAAATAGTTATTATGTGACATTAACATAATATACACTTATTGCATTATTCATTGAAGAATGCACCACATAATAGCAACAGCTTTAGATTGGTTGATTAGAAAAAAGTACTGCTTTAAAAGGTATTGTACGTTTATAATGATTCAATTGCGCGATAGAAACTTAATGATATAAAGAATGGAGATAATATAGAATATATAAGGATTAGAGATAGATAATATAGAATATAAAATAACATAGCTGAATAATATAAGGAATATTTATATTAAAATAGGGAGATGAAGTATTTGGCATTATTTTGTATAGTTATCTAGCCACTAATTTATTTTGATGTATTAACATGAAACATTATTTTCATAATATTGATAATATATTTAAATATTTGCCATTCTAATTTAAAAAAAAAAAAAAAAAATCTTCTTTATGTTTCCCCGAGCTGTCGTAATGTGATTTCTCTTTCAACACACTATTACATATTATTATGTAATATCATATAGTAAATATTATTATAGTAATTAGAACTTTATTTTGATCGTGAAATTTGAGAAAACGCATATTTTAAAGCAAAATCTTTGAAATTTACTGTTTTAAAATATTTTCTTCACTATTTTTAAGCACACTTTCTAAAATTTTAATTGAAAAATGAACAATTTCAGATTAATAATAGTAATATTTTAAAACAAAACTTTGTAAAAATGTAAGGCAGTTTTTTTTTTTTTTTTTTTTTTTTTTTTTTTTTTTTTTTTTTTAATAAAACCGTTGAGATGATAAAATTAATTTTGTAATATTTTATTAATATTTTCTAATTATATTTTGAATCCGAATCAAGTATTTAAATCACCATTGAATTAGATTGATCATCAAGTATTTTAATGTAATTAAACTGCGCAATGTTTATTTTCTATGCAATGTTTTATACAAATAAATGACAAATTAATGATATTATATCCAAATTGTCAAAAATCTAATAAAATCTTGGAAAACATTTTTGTAACATCTCAGAAACAATTTCATAAACCTTTTTTTAATTTTTGATAAACCCATTAAAAATAAAGTGTGATTTACACAAATTCTAAAAAAAAAATATTCATTTTAACTATAATACGTATCAAAAAACTGTCTTAAACTAAAATCGAGACTTAAAATCAATGTGGATTTTTGCAAACTTTAAACATATGAAAGTTTTAGGTGAGTTTCAAGCAATGTTTTCAAGGAAAAAGTATAAAATGATTGAAAATGACAATAGTGAAAGATTAAATAAAGCGGATAAATTCAGTATATTTTTTTAAAGAAATGATTTTAATGGATTTTTATGGAAAGAAGTAACTTGCATATGGTTTAAACTGTTTAATTTTATAAAATTATTCTATACTTAAATAAAAACGAAATTTTTAAAAAAAATAAGCTTGTTTATTTTAATGTCCCATTGCTTTATTTTCTAGATTATCTGAATTTCTATGATTGCATGTTTTGTACTTTTTCTTGTTTACATGTAGAACAGATTTTGCTGATTCACATATTGCCAAAATGAAAAAAAACAAGAAAGAGAGCTGGTATACATAGAAGGACCTTGACCTGGGAACACTGTCGTAATAATAATAATAAACACTTTTATGGTGAACTCCTTTATTGATGTAAACTGTTTTAAACGTTTCATTCCAATTTTTTTTAGAAAATTGATTTATGATCCCGTGGCACATAATTCAATATTAAACTATTGCTAATTAGTTGAATTTATATTTAAGTGCAAATGATTGTGTAGGTTATTTGAGTCATCTATTAAAACTTTTTCACAGAAGGTGAGTCACGGGATTCTCATAAGTCCAGTAAAACTTCTAAGCACACATTTTAAAATAAATTCCTATACGTAATAAAAGAGCAACAACATTTACTTGCAAGGAATGAAAGTGAACCTAATATCAACTATATCATAGAAAAATGTATTACTCCATTATGCCATGATGAACTCAACGATCAATTTAAACTATTGTAGAGGATAAATTAACAGAAGACGTAGTAAGAAAATGGAACGTTTATTGGATTTTGTCAGGTTAGAAAACAAAAAGTTATACGTACTTCTTTTTTCTAAATTTCGATTTTGGTTTAATTGAAGTTAATGTTGGTTTGGATACTGTGCTGAAAAATATTGAAAAAGTACATTTCAATCTCAGTTAGAATAAACATAAAATTCCATACAAGATTTCGCATAATGAGTTTTGAAAAAAGATAATAAATGTGTAGTGACTTACTTGTTCAATTAGCTCACACTATTTTCTTTTATGTTAATCCATTTCAAAAACATATTTTTACTAACTTTTTTAAAGATTTCAATGCATTTTTTGTGTTTATTTTTATTTTATGTATAGGATTATGTTAAGAAGAAAAATTGTTTTCACATTTTTATTAATCGTACATTAAACGTTTCACTATCAAATTACTTGCAGTAAAAATAATTAGTTCCATTTGGAAATAAAAATTGCAATTTTTCAAAATTTCAATTAAATAAAAATCTGATTTTCCATATTAGAAGCTCTTGTAATAAAATTAATTATCAAACTACAATACTTTAATTATTTACCTTGGCACTTGATTAAGGTTTGGAAATGAAATTTCATTTGCGTGTGAGCTGATACAACTACTTTATTCAGCAAAATGAAACAATCAATAATTAAAGTTTAAAATGCCAAATCTGTATGGATTGGTTTCTCTAATCAATTATTTCCCCTTGCAGTGTATACAATCAGAACGATTATTTCACAAATAAATTTTATGCTAAATATATAATATTCGTTTCATAAAAATTAGTTTCTATGTAACTAATTTACTGTAATTTTCTTCTTTTAAAGGCATAAATAGGCTTAATTAACAATTTTCATTAAAAATAATCACTTTCACAAATGTTTACTTTGATATATTCTTATGAATTAAAATATTAAATTTTATTCAAAATTTCAGTTTACCTTTTTTGAGTTTTCACTTGAAAAAATTAATTTGTGTATTTTTTACGTTAATAGATGGCAGTACCAGCGAAATTTGGTGAATTTTTTTTTAGCTAATAGGACTATTTATCATTTTTTCAAAATAATTATTTTGAAAAGCGAATAAAAGTAATTATTTTACAGAGAGACATTATACAAGATGACATAATATTACATCATTCGTAATGTAATTTAAATATTTATTTGATTGTAATTCTTTAATTTTCTCTCTCATTCTCAACATCAGTTAAATGCATACATAGTTACCATGTTCCGACATGAGGCTCCATGCATCACATGCAAAGGTATTTTTATAAATATATAAGTACAAATCTCAAATACATAATTAAAAAAAGTGGTGTATGAACCATAAAGGAATTTCAGAATTGATTCAATAAATCATTTCAGGATCTTTTATTTATATTTTTTGAACAAAATATTTCTCGCTTTCCCGAGTAAAAATGTTTCCTTGTTTTTGTAGATGAAATGTATAACACAGTAACATGTCTTTAATTTTTAACAAAAATAAATAAAACAAAATACAAGAATGTTTAAATTTTGTGTTTAGATAATCATCTATATGAACTACATATTTTAAAATTTAAATCTTAAAAATTGGAAAAATCAAAATATAAAAAAATCATAGGTGTAATCAAAGCCCCACACAAATTATTAAGAATATTATTAAAAATATTAAAATTTTCGGTATACATTATGCTAAGAATTATACTAGATGCTTCTTTAAAATTTTAATGCTTTATTTGCCATTTGTAGACAACGTTAACACAAAAAATATGGTATGAGAAACTTAGAATCTTTATAGAAATTTTATTATAAATTTTCCAACATAATTCTTTTTAAAGAAAACGTAAGCAAACATTTGTAAAGAAATCGTAAAATATCAGAAATTGTAATTTAATCATTTTGAAACAGACATACCATCTTCAAAAATAAAATATATCATTTACTAAAATGCATAGAACACAAAGATTATTTCAGTAAGCTCGGCGTTAGAAAGTGATATATTATCGGCAAAACCATGTAAGCACACTGTATTTTTGATATACATTCTTGTATTTCCTATAATGTTCCATAGATGGCGACACTAATTAAAAACTATTTGTTAATACTAATTTAATTTGATTTTTTACCTCTCAATGGTTGCTTTTGCTTAAGAAAGCTATAAGTATAATTGTTTGAAGTATGGATATCCCGAAGAAATACAGGTATACATACGCACTCAAAGTGGAATTCGAATCATGTAAAACAGAATGCAAACTTTTCGGCTTATTGCTCAGGAATAATATTGAAATTTTGCATTTAGATAAGTATTAAGATCAATTTGATATTTCTAAGCATCATCCAATATTTGGGAAGCGAAATTCTGACAATTTTGTTATTTAATCTTCTTCTAAGCAAAAATAATAGATAGTAACATTTGTATAAAAATAACATTTGTATTCACTAAATACTTCCTTTGGCCCTTAAATGTTTTTTTTTTCTGACTGCGTAAATAAAATAATGAAACCAATTTATTAGCATTTCTAAATTATTAAAAGCATGAATTATGAATTATTTTTCGAAAACTCAAATCATAGAATGCTACAAAAAATAATTACCAAAATTATTTTTAATAATTAACTATATTCTTACAATATTAGGTTGGAAACAGAGGAATTATCACTGATTACTGCCCACACTTATTTTAATACACAATTAATGTATAGCTATAATATTACACAATAATTACTTGAATGTTATATAGTTGTGGCAATGGTAAGTTATCATTTAGAAATAAAATTTCTAAATAATTAATACTTCACACGTATTAATTACGTAAACATAAAAATATTAATAAACGTATATAAAATGTTTATGAATTATAACATAATAATAAAAAAATCAAATTAACTATAAAAAATTCTACTGAAAAGAACTTTAACAAATATTTTGCAACAGTAGAAAGAAACAGTTATGGGAAACGATAAAATTACAGCTGTTTGAAGGAAAGCTAGCTAAAAGTTTTAACTAACTTTTGGAGAATAATTTACATTATATATCTTAAACTTTATATACATTAAGTGCTATTTGGAATGTTTAAGGTTTAAAATTCTTGTTGTTCCTTCCACAAACTTACTATTGGTTTATAAAGCAAGATATGGGGATTTTAAATAGGATTTTTTTTTTTATGAAAAATCTGCGAGCAGGTACTTAAACTTTTTCACATCTAGCACTTCATTAAGTATTCAATGTCTTTCATAAGACTTCCAATAGAATTTAACGTATTTTGAGGTTTGATCTAAAGATGCCCATTTAAATAAACAACAAAAACATACACATTTCCATTTATTTTCTGACATTTTATTCCTAGATAACTTTACAGTCAAAATAGTCAATGTAGGGTTATGAGTGAAAACGAGAAATTTGCTATTTAAAATATCACTATGGTTTGAGAAACTAAAATATTTGATAATGTAACCAACTTGATAAGATTTGAGATTAAGAATGTAATGAAATAAAGCAAAACTTGTTATTAGAAAAAATTAGAAAAATCAATCTCGGTTAAGGACAATTTATTTTCTAAATGTTTTGCAAACAAGTTTTATGAATTGCCAATAAAAATAGCACAAATACAGTAAAAGAGATAAGACATATACATTCTGAAAAATTTAGATTATACTTTCAGAATATATAGATATACATTCTGAAAAATTAGATTTTGCAAAAAGAATTTCCATTTGAATTATTACGGAATTGAAACTTTTATTTTCATGCTCCTTTTAAGTAGGTTGTATACCTCTTTCCTAGTCAAAATCCATTGATCATACGTGATACTCCTTTGAAAATATATTAGGTGAAAAAAAAGTATTTTGATATTGTTGACTAAAGTATTTAATAAAAATTAGAATCAAATAGCAATTTTTTATTTATATAAATGTAATTCTGAAAATAATTTAGCGCTTAGTCCTCTTATTATGTTTTGCAATATTCCTATATTTTTTACAACAAATTCATTAGCAATAATGAATTTTACATTTAAATATTTGTACATTTAAGCACCTGAATGTATATATTAATGATTATATCACCTTCATTTACATATTGAGAATCTTCGTAGCCTTGATACTTTCAAAAGCTTTTGATAAGTTGTGCGATAACAAAACGTGCATTTCTTATTACAGAATTTCATAAAACGGAAATATTTAAGAAAAAATAAGAAATATATTTTTGTGCTTAAAGCTTTGCGATAATATAAAAAGAAATATTTTTTAATGAAATTAAGAAGAATAAAGGATAGGCATACTTTATCGAAAATTTGGTTATTGCATTTTTCGGTAAACTATATGGAACTAAATGAATACAAAATAAAAAAAAATAATAATAAAAAATAAACTGTGGAAAAACAATGTTCTATAGAAAATTTCCTGTAAAGATTATAAAAATATGAAAGAAACATATATTGAACAAAGTACAATATAACAAAAAATATTCAATTACGGTTCTTGTACAACAATTATATTTTTATATTCACACGTGTTAGTATTTCAGTTAGAAACTTTAATTTAAGTATATTAACTGTAAATTAATTGGATACTTATAAAAATTTCATGAATTTTGAGATAGCAGGAAATAATTTCTTAAGCAGCAAAATTTTAGATTAATTTCATTCAGATGGAAGAGGCATGTATCATAGATTTATGTGTAGTCTAGAGCTGCAGACAAAAAATAAGAATAATTTCCAAACGCAACCCATAACACGCCTTAAAAAAGAACTTTGCGAAAGAACTTGTTTGTTTGGATCTGTTGTCATATACGTGGTTGAAACTATTCTCGCCTCTTTGTCAGCAAAAATATGTTTGTCATAAATCTTTAAACCCTTCAAGATATTTTACATAATACTTACCTTCTTGTATTTGCTTTCATTCTTTATCGTATCATAGCAGTAATTCTAAAATTTATTATATTTTCTAATGTCAAAAAATATAGACTATAATCATCAATCATATAAAAATTTTATCAAAAGATTAAAAATGTTTAAAAGAATTTTTTACAAAAATAAAATTGTGACTATACAAGTAAATGTTTCAGTTACTCTTCAATGAAATCACAATGATACTACGCTAAACTATAAAAAAATCTGAAAACAGTTTTTAAATTCAAGTTGCCTTTCACATCTTTATTTACAGAAAATTCATAAACTTTAAAATTTTTTAACAGAATATTTTAATATATATGTTTTTGTTCTTGCAAACAGAAATAGTCTTTCAAAATATGTATAAAAATTTAGTGATTTTAATTATTAGAATTTAAAATCTAACTAAATTGAAATATAATAAAAAGAACTAATGAAACATGTATTTGTGAAATTTTTTATCTTACACTTAGATATATTTTGATATATTTAGAAATATAACAGTTTTGTGCTTTGCATACTTTTATAAGTTCTATATCTAAAATCTGCCCCTTGAAAAAATATCGGATTATACGATATCTGCCGAGT
Organism: Latrodectus geometricus; assembly: GCA_026290005.1. NCBI lineage: Eukaryota > Metazoa > Arthropoda > Arachnida > Araneae > Theridiidae > Latrodectus > Latrodectus geometricus. Next base: position 181,232 of record JAPDSC010027397.1, read on the forward strand.
TAAAGTCGTTTACGCATATTTCAGTTCTATTTAATATATAAAATTATATTATAATTAATTACTCAACTATTATTAATTACTCAGCAATTTAATATTATAATTAATTACTCAGCTAATTACAACTGAAACATTAAATTAATTATTTTATCGGTTTGAATATTAATTTTTGGTAATGGTTTTTTAATTTTTGATAGTAAATAAATTTTAAAGAATATACATATTTATATATATTGAACATATAATATTTTAAAATTATATGAATTGTCTATTGCTACCGGACTTTCTATTCAAAGTTAATTTGTTTGGAAAACATTTTAAAATATTTGCTTGTAATCTTTTATATTTTATTTAAAGAATATACATATTTATATATATTGAACATATAATATTTTAAAATTATATGAATTGTCTATTGCTACCGGACTTTCTATTCAAAGTTAATTTGTTTGGAAAACATTTTAAAATATTTGCTTGTAATCTTTTCTTCCTTATGCTTATCAATGCATATATCTATCTATCTATATCTATATCTATCTATCTATCTATCTATCTATATATATATATATATA
>JAPDSC010027397.1:189169-217460 GCA_026290005.1 Latrodectus geometricus
TATATATATACTGCCAAATACTAAAAACTAATAAATTCCATGTATACAATATGATTTAAAGATATTTGATGGTTAAGTGATTGTACTATTTTTTGCTAGACATTAATAATAAATAATTATAAATTTGATATTAGACGAAGCAACGGAAAAAATACAAAGTTGTGAATAATTTTTAAAATCATGTCAAATTTATTCACATACGTTAAGTTCTTAAAATTATAATGACAACGAAATCAATTAGGAAATGTCAGAAAAGCTGTATTTTGTAACTGTTTTCTATATACTGGTTGTCTTAAAAATATTTTCAGTTAATGTGTTGTTAATATTACAAGGCTCAAATTAGTCATTGTAACATTAAAAAAATCTGAGTTATAAATAATATCATTTTGAATTGATACTAAGGATTATTAATTATAGTCACAATCTGAGGTTAGGCAGAAGACAGTAAAACTCTTCCTGAGGCATTTCTCGCATATTATACCTCTTGCTTTATAGTAGATTTCTTAGAGTATTACAAAAACGATTTATTTTGATGGTAGTGCCCTTTGTATTGAAATTCTGTGTCTGTCTGAATCAATGAATTGAAATCACAAGAATATAATGTGGAAATTGTTCTAATACGTTTTTATTCTAATACGATGAGTTTATATTCTAATACGATGAATTTTCACAAATAGGAAGTAATTATGTTGGAAAGAAGGAACATCTGTGTATGTTACAGACAAGGTTTCAACCTCTTGCTTTCCATAAGACTAGCAAAATGAAATAATACGTATTGTAGGCAATGATTGGGAACATAACACATTCTCTCGCATTAGGTTGGGGACATGTGTACCTTTATCTGTGTCTTCCAAAGTACTTCTGCTGGTGTGGCTTTGTTGTGGAAAGGAGGGTGCCAACTCAAGTGTGACCTCGTCATCTGACCGGGGCTCAAATGAGGAGCTGTTTGGTGACAAGTAAGCTCTCCAAAATTTGTAATTTTAAGATGAATTTTGGAGAGCTCCCAAACTTTGCTGTGTATACATTTAACAGGCATGTTTTTCAGTAATAATCACTTTTTTAAATTTTTTTTATTATAAAATAACTTTATTCTAGAACTAGCCCTCTTATAACGATGAATTTAATTGATATTTCAAAACATTAAATAAAAAGCTATTGTTGAAATTTTATTATTTGTCTTGAATAATGGAATTAGCAGCTAAAATTTATTGTAGTTATTCTAATGTAATTCACTTGATCCTGGCTCATCCCAATCCAAATTGATCCTGTATATCTTAAAGTAGTAGTCAAAACGTTCTATTATTGTTGAGAAAAAATCTTTAAGATAGAGAAGAAAGAGAGAGAGAGATTGAATCTTAGCTTATGTCTGTCTTGATATCATTGTATGTGTTTCCTAATTTCTGGTCATTAGAAGTAGTCAGTTAATATTCAGTGAAGTATTAAATCATTGAAAAATTTTTACCGATTTTTTATTTCTTTTAATGTTGAAATAAAATTTCAAATATGGTATTTCAATATGAAATTGCTGTTCCCTTTTGAAAATAGTCAAACTTTTAAACACTTATCATAGAGAGCATTAAAAATTTAAAAAAAAATAAAGAAAAAATAATTAGATACTTACATTTTATTTTTTCTAACTAATAACCATAAATTAAAAAATTGACATATAAAAACAACTTATGTGAGGATTAAAGAGAAATTAAAGTTAATTAAAATCATAATTTCTTTCATACTAAGCAAATTTAAACTATGATTCAAAAATAGAAAATCCATGTGAAAAAATTTTATCAAATAAACGTAATACAACTCATTATATCCAATGTATGACCATAAACTAGGATTAATTGCAAAATCAAATTTCTTGATATGAAAAATAGTAAGGAAAACGCTAATTTACTTAAAACTTTCGTAAGATTAAATCTTAAATCAAATATAATAATGCAAAGAAATAAATTTTTAAATGTGCAACCCTCATTCTCAAAAATATATAACCCTCTTAATGAAATATAATTACTGAGATAATCATAAATTTATTATTTTATGATAAATAACTCTAAGCTCTTTATTGATATAGTAGAATAAATAACTAAAAACAACACGCAGAAACAAAAATATCAAAAAAAGTCAATAAAATATGACAAAAACAAGCATGAGAGAAAACAATTGCAAAGAATGTCTTAAAACTCATCTTGTATAATGCATAGAATGTGAATTTTTACATGTTAACAGTTTAGAATATTTTATATAAAATAACAATTTATTTATTTTATTGAAATATTTTTCACAATCAACATTTTTTAAGCATATGTTAATTATTTTCTATAAAAGGTGACTCTGTTTACAGTATCTAGTCATAAATATTTGAAGCGATTTATTCTAGTAAATTTCTGCTACATTTTGAATAAGAATTCGATTTTAGACAAAATGTGTACATTTGATTATTTCTGTTTCATTGTATGGGTGTGAAGATTTAAATATATCTTTAAATATTTTTCAAACAAATATAAGGATAATTAAATTACGGGATTTCTTACACAAAGTAGAGTTTTAAATTCAATTTATCAAAGCCAACAAGAACATTGTCTTCCAAATTTTTTCATTGATAACAATGATTAATGGGAAAATAGTTCTTTCAATCTTTCATCAATCAATAAGCCAGAAATTCATTCAGTCATTTTTAATGACACTTTCGATGAAAATACTTTTATTATTTTTATCGATAGTTTAAACGATTTCAATTTCTTATTTCAAGTACTTAATGTTTTCATAAGCTAGTTGAAGTAGAAAAGTTTCAAAATAAAATGATATTTATTATGTGGCAACAGTTATATTTCAAGATTCTCTAAATTTTATTTTAAGTTAATTCTTATAAATTGGATGGTTATAAAACTTGATTTTTGCTTAAATGTTTCTCTATAGCTTAAATTGATTTTTTATGAGAAGTTTTAAGTTCATTTGATAGTTTACACATGGTCGAAAGCTTTTTAAAAATAATTTCACCATTTGACTTGATTAAAGCATTTCTTGTTTCTATAAAAGTGAACATTGTCTTCATTCCTTATATCTGTTTGTCATTTGTCGCTATATTGTGACAATATCAGAGCTAAGTATTGGGAAAGAAAAATTTCTGATATCCTAAATTTTTAATAACACTCATAGAAACTATATTATATGAAATATATTTCTGAATAGTATAATTTTTAGTGTTATTAACAGACATCAATATTTTATGCTGATGTTCAAATATCGGACTTTTCTAAACCTCATTTTTTTAATGAAAAATATATAGTAAAGAAACTATTGGTAAGTAATACTTTGCTCATATCTGAGATCTTAACTTATATACTTAACTTATTTACTTAGATCATTATATCAATAAAATGGTGTTGATTGTTACTAAAATTAATTCAAGGCTTTCTATGAGTGGCTTATTGGTTAAGGAGGTAAACTAATATTTTCATACATATTTTTTTAAATATCAAATAAAGTAGAATAGATAATATACATGCATATGGAAAATGGTTAAATAAGTTTTATTTTTCAGAGATACTGAAGCAGTATTCCTATAAATATTAATATTCTTGTTGAAGCAAATGAATAGGCACTTGATCATTTGAGTTTTATGTTAACGATAAAATATTATTTATCTATTAGTGCATACATCTGCAAGTCATTAATGACAATTTTGATGACTGATGATTATTATATTGAATTTAAAAAAATAGTGTACTTTTTTAACTGCACATTTTACTAATCATTAAAATGATTAATATTTATAAATGTTGTCAAATTACTTTATTTCAACAATCTGGTTTAATATTTTAAACAGTTTTTAAGTAATTCTTTTAAGCAATCAGTACTTCGCTTACTCTATGATTTTTTCTTCATTTAAGATATTTACGCATTGATTTAGAAGATTTTATTAATTTACATTAAAGACTTAAATTAATCAATAAATCAAAATATTAGAATAATAAAAGTAAAACCACATATTTCTAGAAGTACAGCAGTAATTTAATGATTCCCTAATTAATTTTCACACTTTTGTTTTTATTCATCGTGATTTAATCTTATACAATAATGTATATTCAAAATTATTTAGCAATTGTACTTTGCCAAGCTGATTGAAATGTTTTTGAAATTTAATTTTCATTGAAATTTATTTCATTGCTTATGCCAGTTTTTAGTTTAAATCAAGAGTTCAAATAATTTAAAATTGAAAATTTCTCTATTTTGTTTATGCCTATTTAATTCTTTCCTAATTGTCTTTTTTAATGATACTTTTCAAATCAAAATGATGCTATTTTTTCTATTTTGATAAATTTGCTTACAATTTATATTTCAATTAAATAAAAAGCACTTTAATCCAAATCTTCATAACTTGAAAACGAAACATTTTACAGTTAAAGAGATTTTATCTTCTGTTCAGCACTTGAATTTGCTTCTTTAATTTTTAAAATATCTCTTAGGAAAAATTTGATTATGTAAAGTGTGTGCCTTATTGTTGGTCAGTATAACATTCTTTTCAGAATTTGTACTGTCTAAGAAAACTGAAAACTTATTTTTAAGAAATATAAAATTTAAATATTTTAATATATTTTGCATATATTTGCTATTTAAATATATTTGCTAATATATTTTGAATATAATTTAATTTATTTTAAATATATAAATAATATAACTGCTAAATAATAATAAATAACAGTTAAAATATATTTTTAATGTTTGAGGAAAACTTCCCTAGAACTCTCAAATTATATGAACATAGCGGTTAATTGAAAAGATAAAAAATCTATCTTAGGATTTCGGGAAATGAATGTGAAATATATAATTAACTTGTAATTTAATATTGGTGAGTATATTTTCTTCAAGTATATTTTCATTTATTTAGTAAAGTATTATCAGGAGAATAAAATATATTTGCCACAGTGAAAAGTAATAAGGCTTCGTTATTTTATAGAATATAAATTTTGCAAAATATTTGCAATGAACTTCTTTAAGTTAAAATTAAACATATGCTTTTATTTCTCCATTATTGTCTAAAATTACATACATATTTGTAATATAATTAAATATTTATCAACTTCTCAAGTGTATTGAGAATAAATATTAAGATTTATAAGTGTTACGTTTTATTGTTATACTGTTACCTTGCTTTAAAGAATAGCTCTTAACATGTCAAACATTTTACATGCTTTAAAAGAAATTTTTATACCATGCGCCATGACGATTTGTGTAAATTTTAATATTTTTGCAAATATGGTCAAATGTTCAAATTGACTTGTGTCGCAAATTTCCATGTTTCTTCTCACGTAACACTGTAGGTAATGTATTTATTATATTTTTTAAATAAACAAAATTATAGCTCTCATTTTATCTTTTATCGAAATTTACGATATGAGATATAATTTACTTACAAGCAGATTTTCAGTGACATTTCACATAACATCATAAGAACATATCTTTTATTAATTCTAGTAATTTTAATTTTATGTCAATTAAGAACCAAGCAGAAGACATTGCATACTTGATTTAATATCTCAAAAGTATTATTTCACTTGAAAGACATTTCTACCATAATTTATTTAACTTGTCCCACCTCTTATGGTGATCACGTTTGATCATTATGGTTAAGTCAGGGTTCGAACTTACTACCTTCCGATGATGATAACTATGCCCTACCCAACCAGGCTCTTGTTGCAAAGTAATTACAAAGTGTCATATCGTAATAGTAACTTAAGAATTAAAATAAATAAAAAATAGTTCCCCAACACAAAATTTAAATTCCGATAATCGAAACAAGACGTGAAGAATTTTTCAAAAGTTTAATTTACTATTGAAGTTACAAATTGAGTTTAATACATTTCAAAATTTATTTACAAAGTTACGAAATTTATTTATAATTTAATAAAATTACTTTATATTATCCTAATAAATATGTGTACAGCATCATTAAAATATCATTCCAATTTAGAACTATTTGCTAAAACTAACTTTAATATAAATAAATCAAGATATTGTACATTGCAAATAAATATGTAAAAACTAATAAATATATATTAAATCCCAAAAATAGCATTTATAAAAATATGTTTAATCTTTTATTAAAATTAAAATTGAATTTATATTGTTATTTTATTACACATACTTCAAACTTAACTTTATTGTACTTTACATTACAAGAACTATTTACTACAATACATTCGATAAATACTATATACATTTTAAATTAAAAAGTTAACTTTATGTGATATTAAGGGAAAAGAAAATTTCAAGTTTCCTGTAATAATATTGTGGACATCTTAAGAAACATATAATTTATTTTTAAAGTAAAAATATCATAAAATCATCTGAATTTGATTTATATTAGTATTAATATTTATATTTCAGTATTGTAAACAAAGATGGAAAATATAATTTTAGAAACATTTCGTACATATGTTTTCTAAAGCATGAATATGTACTATGAAATGCCATTATGGTGAAAAATGCTTATATGTGTATTGGAATGAGTGGGTACAGTCCTCCAGAGTACTGACAAATAATGAGGGAGCAGGTGACGTTTTATCTTTGTGAACACTACCGTTTCCCTGGAGATTCTTCCCTCGTTATCGAAAAAGACAATTTTGTCGGAAATTTAAAGTGCTCTGTATAATAGTTCCTTTAGAGGTATAGTATATTGGTTAACACACCCATGGGAAATTTGAATAGCACAATACGATACAATAACGTTTTTAAGTCTATATTTTTAATTAACTTATACTTTATATTGAGTTATAATAAACTATCCTAATAAATATTTGTAGCTGCAGAACAAACATAAATTTAGAATTAAAATTGAGTTAGAAAAGTTAAATTAAAATGATGAATTTTTAACATCTATAAATAAATTTTAATTTATTAATATTTGTATTAATTTTTATATATATATGTACACAAACATTAAAACAATGATTAATAATTTAAGAAATAATTTCATATATATATATCAGAAAACATAATTGTTTTTGTAAATTCAAATTTGTAAGTTTTAATTGAGTTTTATGAATTAAATTTATTTCTGCATAATTTCAATTTTTTGTGAACATTTTACCATGGAAGCTAATTTTCATTATTTTTATTTAGATATTTGATTTAAAATAATTTTTAAACCTGAAACTTAAAGTATTAAATTTTTAAAGATGTTAAGAAAAGAAATAATAACACATCATACAAACAGTATGGCTAATAATTCAGCATTCAGATCACTCTTTCGTAAATTTGCACTCATTTGTGATCTTGGGTGTTGGTAATGATTCAGAATATATTTTAATAGTATATGATTTGGCATAATTATTTAACGAATAGAAAGAAATTGCAGTGAAGTGATGCTTTAGCTTAAATGATCTTTCGTTTTATTAACTGTAAAGGTTATTATATTGAATGCCAATAATTTAATGTTATTTAATACTTTTATAATTCATCTTTTTCTTAATGTTTTTATATTGATAAGGTGTTATTATTATTAATAATAACCTCTTTATATGATGAAAGAATTTCAGCTTAGTGTAAAAAAATAAAAGTATTCCTCAATAGTTAAGTTTAGCACATACTTATTATGTCTTCGTCTATATGCATTGTTATAATATAAAGAAATATTTATTTTTATATTTCAATTTATTTTTATATTTATATTTTATTCAATTTATTTTCATATTTTATTTATTGCAATAGTTGATTCACATTTACCAAAAACATTTCTCTGCAAATTTTATAATTTAAGATTCTAAATACTGATATTTTGAATTTGTTAGTAATACGAAATTATGTAGATAGTAATAAAGACATATGTAGAAAAAGAAATATTATATAAATGATGAAATATTATATAGATAATGAATTATATAGATAACAAAATATTATGATTATAAATAAGTTATATATTGTTATGTAGTTTATTCCAAAGTTATCTTACTACATTATAAACAGTAGCACATGTTTCAGAAACAGGGTAAGTTTACATACAGCAGTGAGTGAATGTTTTTATTTATAAATTGTTTTAAAATTTTACACAGTCAAATCGAAAATATAAGATTTCGTTAAAAAATAGAAAATTAATAGCATGCCCAAAATATTTAATATATGAAGATAAACGGTTTAAAATGTATTATAAATTCGAAAATATCAAAATATATGTTAAATACATTTTGATATATGCTATGATAAACAGAAGCATATATTATTGTATAAAATAATAAAACATTTTAATGAAGATAAAAAAAAATCATCAACATGTAAAATGATCCATTGGCAGTTCTGAAAATTATATCAGAACCAAGAAACACTTAAAATAATTGAAACCAATAAAAAATATTTATACGAAAGAATTTTTAAAGTCATGATGGTACGAAATACCAGATCTGCATTTACAGATAAATTTATTTTAAAATTCTGAATATAGTCTAATTTTAAAGAAATGAAAAATTTATTGCTTAATGAAAGCATAATATAAACAATAATAGTATGCAAGAGTAGATTGATTTTATTTTATAATATTGATTCAAAATTCTATATATTTGCATTCAATAAATATAAGAGAATTCGAGGAAATATGGTGATTATTTGCAAAAGCCTAAGGATAGTATGCGGTGGATATGGCACGAATATTATGAACAAACACACAAGACATTGGAGCTTTACTTAAGCATTGGAGCGATTACGTCATTCTTAGAAAAACAAAATTGTTACAGAAGGACGTTTCAGCTGGCCAGAGATTTTCACTGAAGCAGATAATTCAGCGATCGAATTAAAGAGGGCTTTAAACGAGGAAGCAAAATAATTAAATTAACTGCTAAATAGTTGAGGGAAATAAAATTATCTCCTCAAGAGAAATTGAATTACTTTGCACATGGCTCTCAAAATAATGTTAGCAATGATAGATGAAGATTGTGTATGTGTGCGTGAATTTTATATTTGTTAAAATACAACAAAAAGTAAATGAGTAAAAAGTAATTAACAAAAAGTAATTAGTAATTGAGATGAATACATTTTTTATAGAATTCGGATATTAGTTGCAGTGAAATATAACAATGAGCTGCATATGCTTTTATTATGCATTTATTACTTTGCATTTAATAAATGTAGGAGAAATAATTTTGAAACTTCATAATTGAATAAAATAATAAAAAGTTTCTGGATATTTCCTATTAAATCAGAATAAATGTTTCAATAACTTAATAAAATTTCAATGATAAAAGCAGTTAAATTCTTAAATTAGTTTTTTTGAATAGTAATAATGTTTTGTTGAAACTTATATTTAATATAATATTATCTAACAATTATTTAATAATTAAAATTGAATTTCGGAAAATATTATATAGTTGTACTTATAGTAATTAAAATTATAAGGAATGGAAAACATTGATGAAAATTCACTCAAGAGATAAAGTCTGTTAATATTTGCAAATGATTTGTTTCTCATTGCGTTGCTTCAAATCATTAAGTGTTAGTGACTTTTAAAATGTAAGTAAGAGAAGAATTTTTGTAATATACACACTGCTCAAAACAATTAAAGGATGTTGTAAATTTTATATAAAATAAAGAGATAAGCAAATTTTTTTGCTGAAAATGGAAGAAGAGAATCACAAATGCAATTTTTTTTGATTTTCAAACAGTGAAGTATGTTAATTTTGAGTTCGACGTATAAAACGTCGCTTCAGTGGCAGTGAATGAAATTTGACTTTCAACTGAATAAAAGACAGTGAAGACAAGGATGATCGGCATTCAGTGACTGTTGCTTTGTTTCGATGAGTACGATGTCTCAGCGAAGTCATTTAACCAATTCAGAAGCTTGGAGAGGTGTTGGTAGGTTAGAAGGGGGCTACACTCAAGACGAAGTAGCGCAAGCCATTGGAGTGCACAAAGTGTGATTTTCAGGATCTGGAACCTTTTTTTGGAGACTGTAAGTGCAGGCTGAAGACCAGGGCAAGGTCGTAGACGAGCAACAATGCCCAATGAAGATCGTTATTTAGTGTTAATGGCTTGGAGATACCAAAATATGAACGCTACTCTTCAACAACACCTTCACTTGTCTACTGATACCACTGTTTCAACTCAGACTGTCCGAAACCGGCTCTATGATGCAGGTCTGTATGCTCGCCGACCGATGATATGTGTTAAACTAACATCAAGGCATCGTCGCGATCGCAGGAAGAGGGCAAAAGAGCATGTGAACTGGAGGAGAAATGAATGGAGCAATGTTCTTTTTTCTGACGAGACCCTTTTTCTGTTCCTCCTGATAATAGGCGTATTTTCATCTGAAGGGATAGTGACAGTAGGAATAATCTTGCGATCGTGTACGAATGTGTCAGATTTGGTGGTGGAGGAGTGGTGCTGTGTGGTGGCATCTCCATTGACGGGCGCACAGACCTCTACATAATTCGACATGGATCTCTGATTAGTCGCAGGGATGAGATCCTCAGACCTACGCTGCGGCAATCAGAGATGACTTCATTTTAATAAACGATAACTGAAGGCCACATCGTGCTAAGCTGGTGGAGGATTTTCTTTTCGACGAAGGAATCGTATGAATTGAAGGACCAATGTGTTCTCCAGACATGAATTGCTCTAGGAAGACGAGAATGGGACGCTCTAGGAAGACGAGTTGCTGGCCACCAACCACCCACTTAATTCTCCAAAAACTGGAAAGAGCTCTTCTGGAAGAGTGGGACAAAATACCCCAACTCTTGATTGATAGCCTCATTGACTCCATGCTTCAAAGGTGTTCAACGTTGCTTGCTGTCATTGGATGTTGCTGGCTGTCCCTACTGAAAATGAATTCCTTTGAAGAAAACACCTTTTCTTATTCTTTTTTTTCTCATATTCACAAATTGTATTTTTTTCCTTTCGTACACAAAGGCGCAATAAAATGCATTTTTTTCTGCCAAACATGCGTAATTTATTCTTATATAACCTACTACGTCTGTCGACCATGTACTAATCAGCTAAAAGTTTCCCCAGCCACAAGATCCAACTAAAACCGCAATTTCCTGTAACACTAAAACTACCGAAAGGGGTCATTTGACCCATTTTCCCATTAATTTTGCCTAATAAAAAAAATCCCGGGTATGTTTAGTGTTAATTGTTTTGAGCAGTGAATTTCTCATACAGGAATCACCTTCAAAACTTTTAATTCTATATTCAAATAAATAAATAAGAAAATTATCTTTATAAGTTGAATAAGAAAATAAATTATTGACCAACATTTACCCCAGACTCTAAGATCTGAATCAGAATAAAGATACTCGTACAGGTTGAGCTTCTATGACTGTTTGTCATCACGAACAATTGAAAAAACTTGTTATAATACCTGAAATGGATTGTTATCTCTTATTTCTGAAGCAATAATACTATCATATCATGAACGATAAAGGCAAAAAAATTAAGTCAATTTAAAAAAATCAAAGTTGGCAGAAATAGGCTTAATGACATTTAATGCGATATATAATATCAGCATATTGATCATTTCTTTAAATGCCCTTGAAATTGCTTTACAGACATGATTATTTTTAAAGATGTAATCAATAAAGATCTTATTCATGAATCAGGTCATAATGATTTTAAGACATTTCCAAGTTCTTTACTCAACATCATGATACTGTTTAACGGTTTTGTAGATAAATTGCATTTGTAACTTATATTCCCTATCGTAGCTCTACTTTGATAATAATAAGTACCATCCTATGACAATTAATCACAATTAAACATATAATTCAAAATGTTTTAGATTAGTCATTAAATATAAAATATTTTATCTAACGTTTTTTTTTAAAAAAACATTATTTTTTCAATAATTAGGAAAAGTAAAAGTACTTCCAGTTCGCTTGTTTAAGGTATTCATGTACACAACTGGCCATTAAAATTGCTACACCAAGAAGGCGACATGCTACAGACGGAAAATTTATACGAAAGGAAGAAGGTGCTGTGATATGCAAATGATTAGCTTTTCAGCGCATTCAGAAAAAGCAGGCGTCAGAAGCGACACCTACACAGTGTTTAAATGAGGAAATTGTTCAGCCGGTTCCTCATAAACAAATTGCATTTGAACGTTGTTGCCTGGTGAAAAGCTGTTGTGATGCCTCGTGTAAGAAGGAGAAATGCGTACCAGCACGTTTCTGACTTTGATAAAGGTCGAATTGTAGCGTACCGGGATTGCGGTTTATCTTATCGCAGTATTGCTGCTCACGTCGGTCGAGAACCAATGAATGTTAGCAGAATATGGAATCGATGGGCTCAGGACGGTAATACGGAACGCCATGCGGGATCTCAACGGCCATCTATCACTAGCAGCCGAGAAGACAGGCATATTATCTGCATGGCCGTAATGAACCGTGCAACCATGTCACGAGCCGTGAATCAAGAAACGGGGTCGTTTGGAAGACAAAAAGTGTCTGCACGAACAATTCGACGACGTTTGCAGCAGCATGGACTCTCAGCTCGGCTGCGGCTTCCCTTGAGGCTGCGTCATAGACAAGAGCGTCTTCCATGGTGTGATCAACGATGAACCTGGGAGCACAAATGGCGAGACGTCATCTTTTTAGATGAATCCAGGTTCTGTGTACAGCATCATGATGGTCGCATCCATGTTTGGCGGCATCGTGGTGAACGCACACAGGCAGCGTGCATTCGTCATCGTCATACTGGCCCATCATTTGGCGTGATTTTATGGGATACCATTGGATACACGTCTTGATCCCCTCTTGTTCGCATTGACGGTGCTTTGAACAGTGCACGTTACATTTCTGGTGTGTTATGACCCGTGGATCTACCCTTTATTCGAGCCCTGCGAAACCCTACGTTTCAGCAGGATAATGCCCGACCGCATATTGCCGGTATTGTACGGACCTTCCTTGATACGGAACATATTCGGCTGTTGCCCTGGCCAGCACGTTCTCCAGATCTTTCACCAATAAAAAACGTCTGGTCAATGGTTGCCGAGCGACTGGCTCGTCACCAAACGCCAGTCACTACGGTTGATGAATTGTGCCATCGTGCTGAAGCTGCATATGCATCTGTACCTGTACATGCAATCCAATCTCTGTTTGACTCAATGCCCAGGCATATAACTGATGTTATTACTGCCAGAGGTGGTTGTTCTGGGTACTGATTTCTCAGGATCTATCCAGCCAAATGTTTTGAAAATTTAATCACTTGTTATTTATATTATAATATATTTGACCAATAAATATCATTTTGTTATCTGCATTTCTTCTTGGTGTAGCAATTTTAATGGCCAGTAGTGTATATAAAATATTTTCTACTTATACACTGCCTTGATCTTACTTTGATTTAGTTTTTTTATAGTATTATATTTAGATTCATGCAACTATAATATTTATAATGTTCAATTTAAAAATTACTATTTGGCAAAATAAAATAAAACTTGCATTCAAGTAATTTGCTAATATGCAATAAAATCATGCACCATCGCTGCAAAATCAATTTTCTAGGAGATTAAATTTTTCATTTGTATCTTATTATACATCATTATTGATAGATTTATGATTTTCGTATTGAAACATAATTTAAAAAAATAAGATAAAGCTCATTCCCAATGTAATTCAGCGTAAACTTGTTGCGTAAGAAAATATGCTTAGAGAAGAAAGAAATATTGTAACTTATTATATAATTATAAGCAATTAAAATAATGAATATATTCATTAAATGTGCCATACTTAACAATTTTTATGGTCAGTAGTGTATAAAAAAATTTCGAATTTTGCTGTATTAATGCAAAGAGGTTTTTGAAATAAATGTTAAAAATATGCATTTATTATAGTATTACCAAACGCACACATTTATTAAATGAAGAATCATAAATGCATATGGGCGTAAGTGTTAACCATAAATTTAGAAATAAATAAAATAAATTAAAAAACAAATTATAAGTTTTACGTGCACAATTTTAAGAAATGATATATTAGTCATTTCAGCAATAATGTTTTGATACTCTGTGACCAAAATTAATATAGTGTAATGTCTAATACACAATTATGTTAAAAGAAGAATAACTGGTAAATATAAAATGTAGTCTTTAAATAATTAAATGGTAAAAATTTTACAAATAACAATTAGAATCACAATTGTTGAAAAAAATAGGTTTTAAGATACAATGCTTGATAATCATTTTTTAATTAAATAAATCTAATGAAAGCATCTATAACTTAATCATCTAATAAATATATATTTCTATTATATTAAATAAATATAAAAAGTATATCTATTATATTAATAAATATTATACATAAATATTTCCATCATATTATTCAAGAGGTTGTTTCAAAACTTTCAGTTATCAATGTTTTCTGATTATTGATGATGAATTCAGGTCTCAAACTATTTAATTGCTGATAATTATCATTTGTCCTTCACTAGTGTATGCTTCGAATGGAATTATAAGAAACTCTTTTTTTTTATCATTAGGTACATTTAGATGCAATAAGATAAACTCATGTGG
Organism: Latrodectus geometricus; assembly: GCA_026290005.1. Taxonomy (NCBI): domain Eukaryota; kingdom Metazoa; phylum Arthropoda; class Arachnida; order Araneae; family Theridiidae; genus Latrodectus; species Latrodectus geometricus. The sequence continues at coordinate 203,664 of JAPDSC010027397.1, forward strand.
AGTGCAAAAGGAAGACTGAGATTAAAAAGTTTTTACATTTTGACATTGGAAACATTTTTATCTTTAAACATTAGAAAACATTTTTTTAATATTGTTTAAGTTATATATGATAAGTTTAGTTATTAGATAATTGAAAACTATAAATGTTTCACGTAATACATACATTTTCAAAAATAAAATAATATATATAAACTTTTTAAGTTATTACGGAAGATTTTCATCCATAATTTTTCTCTTTGAAAATGTATCAGATAAATAATTATGAAACCAAAAAAAACTTTATTACAACGAGATATTAAAATTGTGATTTAGATCCCCTTTTTTTAAGCTTTCACTTAATAAAGTTAATTTATATCTTAAAAAATTTAAAGTATTTATAAAGAAATTAATAGAAAAAAATTTTTCATGCTAAAAGTCATTGAAATAAAAATATTTAAATAGACTCTATCTATTAAGATGTTAAAGAAAGTAAGTAAATTATATTCACACTCATCAAAATATTTTATCATTGAATTTTAATGAATTTTCATATTTATACCAAAGTTGTCAAAGAACGATAAATTTCTTCATAATAAAAGAAGCAAAAATAGTTGCCTGTAATATGACTTAAAGTAAACAAAAAATTTTTTCTTTTTAAAAAATAATTTGCAAAAATGTTATTTCCAATTTAGAAATTATTAGGCAAAGAATGCAATAAATATTTATAAAATTATTTTATAAATAACATTAACGCAGCATAATGGTAAGAGTCGTGAAATTTTATATTTAATTAAATTAATATATGTAATTTTAAAATATACTTTTTTGCTATACATCATTAATATTAAATGTTTATATGCTTAAATTATATTACGAATTAATTATTTTAAAACTATATTTGGTTTTAAAATAAATGTAATTTTAAATTGGTTCTTTGAAACTCAAATATATTTGAAAAATAAAATTGTAAACTTCAAATAATATTATTTATTAGATTGTATAAATTGTATATTTCAAATAAATAATCTTTTTCTTGCTAATTATCTATTTTAGAATATTATTAGCTAAACGTTTAATTTGTTGGGCCCAACTCTGGCCAAGATACGGGGAAGGGGGTTAATACAGCAACAGCTGCTTTAACAATTATATATTTTGATATATTGTATTTTATTAATGAATTAAATATGAATTTCATGTATGAAATTAAAAGTTTTTTTTTAAATAAATAAAATATTTTATAAATAACTTTCTTTAGTATTTTCTTTTCGTAAATTTAATATGTTTTGTCACTACAACTTGAAATTGCGTAGGAGTAAGTTTCTTGTTTCCTATAAAAGGGTAAAAGCTTAAACAGAATTCAACTTAATGCATTTGATTTTTAAAAATTACTTATTTTTAAAGTGATGTACATATTTTTTAAAATATTTTTCATTCTATGTTTTGTCACATTGAAACATTATCAGCAAATATAAAAAGTAATAACAAAATCGAAAAATTAATACTACATTCTATAATTTGAAAGCAACTATAATTTTTAAGTAAAACACTAGTTTTCACGAAATTCATATTATATTTATTGATAGAGAAAATTTTGATACTTCGTCGATCTTATGTATTGTAAATAAATACTTGTATATTGTTTATCAAAATATTTATTAAATGAAATAATTAATTAAATGGTTTGCACATATACTTACATGGTTTTATAAATAAAGTTTGATAAATGACTTAAATCAATAATGAAAAATTTTTTTTTCTGTTTGTTTTATATTTACACTGAAAATACTTTGATTACATATGCGTAAATAAAAATATACAAGCAAAAATATTCAGTTTGCAAATTATGGGATTAAATTACTATTTTTTTACAAACATTTGGTAAATATTGTACTATTAGGATTAATATATCGCCCCTTTTTTGTATATTACAGCAGAGATTTTCAATTTTCATAAAAAAATTTAAGGAATTAAAAAATAATAATTTCAACCAATAATTTATTTCATCGCTTAGTAAAAAATATTAAAAGTTTATCGACTTGAGCAGGATAGTTAAGAATATCGAAATAATAAATGCTCGTCTCCTTAAAACAAAAGGGTATTAGTAAAATAAGTGAATTCCCTTAAAGACACTGTTTTAATTCCCTTTCCATTACAGTTACGATTTGTAAAACAATTTAAACAATAGCATCAAGAATTTCATTAACATCAAGAATGAAAGTAATTTAAATTCCACTTAAAGTTGTAATGTAAAATACCGAAAAATAATGAGGTTAGACTTTTTCTCTTACTCTCATAAGCACTAAACTCCATTTTAAACGATTTTTTATTGATTATTTTTTAAATTTCATAAAATTAAACTACTAGTTAACAAAAGTAAGTTAGAATATTTTCATAAATAATGGTAATTAAACTTAATGTAAATTAGTAATGTAGCACTATTATCGTTTATCATTATTAACCAAAGACTTTGAATGTCATCTTAGTTTATTTCGAAACATAAAGCTTAGAGAAATGATATTTAATTTATTAAAATTAAAGAAGCTATATAAATGTTATCTTAATTTGGAAAACTTTTAAACTTATAAAAATATTGAGAAAATGCTTTTAAGTTTAAAGAATCCTTTTAGACAACCAAAACGATATATAAATTAATAATATATAGATTAATTTTTAAAATAGTTATCATAATAAAATTATTTTTAAACTTTGTAAATTTAATTCATTCCCTGTTTAAAAAGAATTTGACATGTTCTGATTATTATTTTTGTTGCTAAAACTATATGCAAGATTATCTTAAGCTCTAATAAGATAGGTTTAAGCACCTAACTAAAGAAAAGAAAAAACACTGCCCAAATTAGTTTTTTATCTTAAATATAATGATTAGTATTATGTATATATTTGTAATGACTTTAGGGTATAATGTTATAATGTTCAAAAATCATTTGCAGTTTAAAACAGGTTTATCTAATTTCATTATATATTTTACATTAAATTTATTATTTAATGTTTATAAATAGCTAAAGTCTCAAGAAAACGAAAAATATTATTGAGGAAATTAATGTTTTCTTTTACAAATAGTGGTCCAAATTACGCATGCATTTGTAATGATTTTAGGGTAAGATTAATTTATTATAATACAGCAAGTCATTCTCAGTTTCAAAGGTGTTTATCTAGTTTCATTTCACTGATTTATTTTGAATTTGAATTCATCATTTAATGATTATAAATAGCTGTAACGTTTAGGAATAGACATATAGTTCGATGTTTAAAAATTTAAAATAAATAATGCGAAATAAAAAGAATATTAATTAAGAAGTATTACAAATATTCATCCAATAAAGGTCACTATTTTACTTTCTTGTAAAATAGAGAGTGTTTGTAAGAACGAGTGACGTTAAAAAATTCTTACAATGGAGTAAAATGATCTTGAAATTCGAAATACATCATGAAGTATTGTAATTAGAAATTAATTGTATTATTGTGAAAAGAGAACCTATGAAAATTGGAAACTCATAAAATTGTTTACTGGATAATAAAGTATTTATTTTATTATATGAATACACTACTTTTATTACAAAACTATAGTTAGAAAGTTTTATGTAGATGCATTAAAATTCATTTTAAATTATTTCTATAATTTTTACGAATTTAAATACAGTTTTATTAACCGTGTATTTCTTAATTATAGTTCATAAAGCTGTGCAAAATAAATACATATATGTATTTATATATACAATTTGCAATTTTATTTTATACTTTCATTTAAATATACAAATTCATAGGATTTTATTTTATATGAAACTGGATATGTTTTAAATTGGAGTTTTAACATATTATGTGAAAAATGTTGAGTTCATTTTTGTACCAGTTGAATTCATTAGCAAAATCTCTAGTGACCTTAAATTTTTATAATTATTTCTGAGACTGTAACTAGAATATTTTAAAATTTATTTGAATAAAATTTAGCTTATAAAACTATCACAATAAATTTAAAGTATTGCTTTATATCCATGAATAGTATAAAAAGCACATAAAATTGATAGCCACAATTAAAGATATAAAGCACATTTAGAATAGGAAAGAGATAATTTTATATTTAAATCATCGTGTGTTATATTAGATAGAAAAGTTTAAATAAGAATGAAATGTTTTTAGTGATATTGTCTGAAATTATAGCTTGCAATATTTTGCTTTCATTATCAGAATACAATCACATTATTAAGCTTCTCATTTCCACAAACAAAATTGTGTGATCAATATAATTTGAAATTATGAAATGTTCAGAATTATCTTTAGCTTTAAGTATTACATATATTGCAATTTAATTTGAAAGCCTGTGCATATTTTACTTCACTATGTATTTTTTATACAATTAATATAAGACATTTTTCATTTAAGATAATTTTTCTGATTTAAAATTTTCAGATTTTTAAAGAAATATATATAATAATTTCAATTATAGTGATATAATATCCTTTTATAGGGGTATTTTCAAATATATAAAATAAACGGAGTTTTAGTTTTAAGTTTTGCGTTACACACATAAAAATTGATAAATGCTGCTTAACTATAAGTAAAAAATATCTAATGCAGTGTATAAGCCATAGTTGTATTGTCTCAAAACTAAAACTTTTTAATAGAATATAAGTTTTAAAATGATTGATATGACATTAAAGTAGTAATTAAATCTTTAATTAATATTTACATTCAACATTAATAGTATTTAGCATACAGTTTTTTTGATATATGTTTCATTAAATCTTTACTTTTAAAAATATACATTTCCATTAAACCTTTATTCAAAACTCTTATATTCTATTTTAAATTGTTTGAGAAAAACTACTGTAATAATTAATTTATAAAATATAAGTAATGAATTCATGAATTTTAAGTACATTACATTAATTTTCATTTCCTAATCTTTTAGCTGCGAGCATCTAAACGTGTTTGATTTCTCTAAATGATAATAGAATGTGGACTCAGACGCATTTAAAATGCATTTCGTCCGAATGAGGTTTATGAGAATTATGCTAATGAGGATTATCATTAATAAACGGAACATTTACTTCCTGTGTGAATTCTCGATGTCTTTGAATTTGTCTTCCGAATTGATATTAATTTTAACACCTTACTAAAAAGGATTATTTTGGAATAAATATTATGTTATTTTGTGTTGTTTGATCTTCAAGCCATATTCAATTATTCCTTTTTACATGTAAACATGGGAGTAATTTAACATATATCATATTTTTAAATATATGACTTTATTTATATTCTTTAATTAATATGGTCTCCTAAAAATCAATTTTAATGAAATATGTTTACTAAGAAAACTTATATGTATGCCTTTTTCGTCTTAAAGTCTTTAAAGTATAATACAATGGTATGCTAATTTGATAACATTATGTCGTGGTATAGTGAGTTCGACTTCCATTTATTACTTTCTGTTTTCGGACTTTTAGACGTCTTCGGATTCATTGGGATTGTCCAGCTCTGTTAGAGGGTTCTGAGTTTAGAAATAATACTAACAACTTTAAGCTGAAAACATTTAGAAATGCATTAGGTGAATGAACAATAAAATATAATATAAAAATATATAGTTATTAAATAAAAATTGGCAAATGCAAATATATATTAATGTTTTAAAAATTTCAATGTTCGTATGTTTGATTTAAAATTTCAAAAATTATTTGCATGATTTATCTTTTTTTTTTGAAGTGAGAAACAAACTAATGCACATTTACTTCCTTGATTTATAACTTCTTTATTATGTACACAATATAAAATATAAATGGCTGAGTAATGGTAACAAAATATACATGGACTAAGTTATTGATATTTAATGATCTTATAAAATTAATATACAGATGTTTAAAATCGCAGAGAGCATCAAACAAAAATTAATTGTATTCAAATATATCTATTTAGGATAATAGTTTACAATTATTTCTAAAATTTTAAGAACAAAAATCATTATGACCGGTGCATTTAATTTAAATATATAAAGATAAATATAATCCTTTTCTTAATGTTGAATAAACAATAAATATTCCATAGCGAACAATATTGAAAATAATTAATCCATTGATATGTCTCTCATTATACATGAATGCATCGAAAACATATTTGAACATTACAATCCTTCCTTTGAAAACACGAGTTAGAATCGATAATAATGTATTGGATATTAGGTTTTATTTACACAATAACTTATACAATTTCAAATAGTATCGTGAGACACTTCTAAAACTCAGAAAACCTACTTAGTTTAAAGTATCTTAAAACATTAATAAAATTAAAAAAATAAATTCTAACGTAAAATTAATATAAAAGTTTAAGTCTGAAGATAAAATAATATAGTACGAAATTTGTTTAATGATTCACTAATATGTTCTAATTCATGTTAGTAAATTTATGAACGATTTTCCTTGATTTATTCGGGTGAAAAATATTTTATAAAAATGAGAAATAACTAATATGAAAATCTGGTTGCAATAGATATCAGTTGAAGATAAAAGTCCTTTTTTGTTTAATTTGATTTATATGTAAAAAGGTAAAAAATCAAGATGTTTCCCTTTACCGTATGAAATAGTGAAACAAAATTATTTAAAGGAAATTAAACTGTAGAGTGAAGCATACACTAGCCTCAAATACTTAAGGAATGCCATGTTTTTCGAAGCTCAACATGAAACAATGACTTTAACAATAAAATTATTTATTTATTTAACTGATAAAAACGAACAAATGTAATAATAAAGAAGTTATAAATCAAGGAAGTAAATGTGCATTAGTTTGTTTCTCATTTCAAAAAAAAAAAAAAAAAAAAGATAAATCATGCAAATAATTTTTGAAATTTTAAATCAAACATACGAACATTGAATTTTTTAAATTTGTACATATGTACAAAAATAAAAATGTATACATAGTAGCGTACGCTCGGTGTCGTCAAATGACTTCCTACAATTTGCATATAATGCTTGACCATGTATGTGATATTTTTACAGGTGTCATTTTCACTTTTGCCTTCATATTCTAAACACTTCAGTATTATCTTTAATCTTTGGACATGTGTATATTTGATGCTGCCTATTCTGAGAATTATTAAACTTTAAATACTTCACAATTTATTCTTCAAATAAAATAAATTTGAATATTTGTATCATGCAAAACTTAACAATTTTTATTATCTGAGTAAACAAAATATTCTATACCATGAAATTAAACCAAATCGTTTCATGAATTTTTTCTAAATACCGCATTTTGTAAAGAAAAGCGTGATTATTCTTTTTTTCCAAAAAATAATTTTAGTAAAACACTACGTTTTATTTATTAACTTATAAGCAAATATTTGTAAAGAATGCTAGAAATTTAAATATTGAATATAGTTTTTGAAATATTATGAAATTTTGAATACAAAATTTAAATATATAAAAATTGGATACAGAATATATAACTAAAATTTGTTGCATCAAAAATTGATTCAAATATTTAATTATACTCAAAAAGATTTTAGTAATAACAAAAATAATAATTTTTTTTATAAAATTGTTAAGAAAAATTTTTTTTCATAACTATGATTTCATGATACATTGTTTTGATGTATAAAATAATTAATAACCTATTAGTTTGTATAAGTAACGTTTTTGCAAACACTAATTTTGCTTAAATTTATTTTTATGCTATTAAGGAAATATATTTGTGTTAAAAATGTGTTTGTTTCATAATTATTAATTAGTTTATTTATTTCTCAGAAAAAATTCTAATTAGTAGTCAAAAGTATAAAATATATTTAATTTACGTCTAACTAAAAGAAATTTTCCATTGCAAAAGAAAATATTTTAATTAATTTACCTAACTTTTCTTAAATTTAATATTTCAAATCAATTTGATACGACAAAATCTATTGAATCAGAGTAAATCCAACAATTTAGAATTTAGCAACATAACATTGCAATATAAGTCTGTTTAAAAATTATTTAATTAATTTTTTGGAATATATGCGGTGAATAGTCTATACATATTTGTTGACTTAATACGAGTTTTATGTTTACATTAAATTTAGGATTATGTTTTTAAAATTCTATATATTGATCATTTTTAAAATAATATTTTCATTTCTGACTTACGACCAATTATGTACCTTAAAGTTTATCTAAGTTTAAAGTTATCTTAAGCACATTTGCGGTATAATGTTTGTTAAAATGACTAGACATTTAAAAATAAAAAGGAAGCTAAAACATTTGATGTAATATAATAATATTTTTATATTTAACTATTAGTTTTGAATTAATGTAAAAACTCTAGAACAGAAAATAATTCTTGAAAAAATTTTAAAAATATTTGTGTTTATACTTGCTTTGTAAAAAGATTTTAGTCTTGTTAGAATGCTATTTTACAATATTTTAAGACCAATAATAACTCGTGGTTATCCACAATGGTAAAATTAAAATAGTTATTTATTCATAACAAGTGTAGTTTATCTCTTACACAATATAATTATCATACTAATTTAAAATTAAGGATATTTGCATGTTGAATTAAAAATCAAGAAAGTTTTGTTCAATACTTACTGTACTTAAAGTACTGTTCAGATAACATATTGAGATCATATATGTGTGTGTGAGCAAATTACAATCTACCAGTTAAATTCAACTATTGGTTGAAGACATGAAGATCCTAATAGAAAAAACTTGCAGTTTCGAATAAACTTTTATAGTCAAAGCATTGTATGAATTCATTCAAAATGAGTCTGACTTAAATCTGCTTTTATGATAAATAATTTATTTTTGAAAGACCATTTTGTCTTTTTTAATAAGATAAGTCATCATTTTTGTTTTAATTAACTGGAATTTGTAATTTAGATTTGCTTAATCTAAGGAACTACTCAAAATTTTCTAATGAATATGTATGTCTTGACATTTATTTGAATCATATAAAAAAGAATGTAAATATTATAAATTATGTTATAGATTCTCTATAAAATTTTTATTAATCTATCCAAGGCATGTCTAATTGAAATCAGTTAATAATTTATAGAAGTTATAACATCTATGACAAAATTTAAATAACAAAAGAAAAATATAAGACACAGGAAACTTATAATAATTATTATAAACATCTCAAACTCAAAACTGAAAATAAAAAAATGTTATTTTAAACATATTCAGCTGTAGTATAATCTAAAATTAAATCAAAATTATTTTATCTTTTATAGAATCAAGATCAAAGAGATTCCTTATAACGAATTAAATCTTAACAAACTTCTGAATTAAAATATTCATTTTCACGTAAAGAAAGCTAAGTAATTTATATATTCTCTTATAAGGATTCTTGGAGATCAAAGAAAGTTTGAAACTAACAATTTGAGAAAAAATAAAAATAAAAGTCATTTTAGCATAAGTGTAGAAATTTTCAACGAAGATTTCATTTTTTGCATTCTTCCTCAAAGTCCTCTTAGAAGTTAAAACGCCAAAGTATTTTTGAATAAGATAGTTCAGTTACATACATATTCAAGCACATGTGACGAAGAAATAAATTCGTTTCTCAGAGAAATGCATTTCTGGTACGCAGAAAATAAAGTTGATGTTAAAATATATTCATTTTTACTTATGACTTGTTAAATTTTAATCGATAAAGTACAACAAAATATGTAAGAAATAAATAGTTTATAAAAGGGGATACAAAAAATAAAGATTTTAACTTAAAATAATATTGTGAACTAAAATCAATAATCATTGATTAGATAATATGTTTTGAAACTGATTGAAATAAATTAAATTTTTAACGGCAATTTAAAATTTAGGAAATTTAAAAACAAAAATTGAGAACTATAAGATTGAAGTTTAAGGATAATGTTTAAAGCAAATATTTTGTTAATTTGTAAGAAAATAGAAATAAAAGTAAGGCCAATTTTAATAAATAAATATATATAGAGGGATATTTGAAAACATAGATTTTCAAAAACTAAACAATAATTGAATATAAAGGGGTACCTTCAGAATCAATAATTTTACTAGCAGTCTCTTTGCAAATTTGAATAAAATCTGGTTTTTTAAAGGTGATTAACTATAAAGTAAAATATTATTGAAGCTAGGAATAGAAATAATTTTAAATGATAAGATTTGCTTCATATTAAATCTTAATTCACGTAATTAGAAATATGATTTTTTCTGAACTGTAAATAAACATTGATGTTTTAAAAAAATATAAATGCCAAATAAAATGTCCATTGAAAAAATATAATGTCCATTTCATTGAATTTTTATGCGTATTTTATAGTTAAAAAACTATATTTATTTTTATAGCTTGTATTAAAGCACTATTTTAATTTTGATTTAAGAAATAAATTAACATTTAGCCAAATAGCAGTCCATTTCATTGAATTTTTATGCATATTTTATTGTTCAAAAGACTGTATTTATTTTTTCACCTTAATACTTAAATTCACCATCAATATCATCAAAAATATTTTTTTCTAAAACATTTTTTAACTTAAAAATGTGTCAATCTTATTTTAAATAGAATCACTGAAGTATCATTAACATGGCCAAAATAGTTACAAACATGTAAACTCGTATTACTTTAGTTTGACCATGCATTGGTAAAAAAAACTTATATGTATATTTATAAAAGAATAAAGTTTTCTAATATTGGTAAAAATGTTTGAATACAATTAGCGATTCCCAATTTACAAAAATTTATTTTTAAATAATGTAAAGAAATATTATATAATAATCAATAGTTAAAATAGTCTAATAAGCATTTAGTTTCGTAATTGGATTTATAAACTTTACCATTGTAAATATATCTCGTGGTTATGAAATTATTTTGAAACTGAAATTCTATATTTCTAGAATCTTGTTTATCTGCTTTGATGTTAGTGTAAATTCAGAAAGGACTTGTATTGCTGAGGCTCATGTTTGACGATTATGGACAATTTCTTTGTAAATTGGTGATTGGAAAGTTCTATTTAAGTTAAAAATAATAAGCATAAAGATTCAGTCTATGAATATCTCGAACAGTTTCTCTTCCTTATTTTTAATTAAAAAGAAGAAAAACATTATATTGGTATCGTAATTTTAAAAAAAAATCCATATTTTGAGGAATTTAAATTTAGATAACTTTTTAAAGTCGACAGGAATATATTAATTAGTAATAAAATAAATTTTGAAAGGAGTATTTATTTTTTATAAAAGTTAATATAATTCATTGGTCTTTCATCTCATTTAGTGTTTATATTTTTATCTCAAAAAATAATCACTTTATAAGAAATTATTGAAAAAAGTTATGCAATTTGAAGATGTACAAAAAATTATTCCAAGGAAATTAAAATTTGTTGAATCATCTTTTATTTGCATTTTATGTAATATCAAATGCAGTAATCATAATTATTTATCTATATAAAATTTCCAAACATCAAAACTGATGTAATGGGGCTATTAATTTAAATATTAAAAGGATATTTTATCAGCTTAAGGTTTGAAACATATTATAGAAAAAATAAAATTTACTACCTATTTCCATTAAACATGTTTTTATTTGATATAGAAAAATGTCTCCTTTGAAAATGAAATTTAAATGAATTAAATATATAAAAAGACACATATTTGCAAATTTATATCAGAAAATTTACTCATAAGATAATTTATCCTAAGAGGACTTTTCTAAGAATTCAGAATGTTAGCTTTCTAACATACTTATTATTATTTTTTTTTTAAACAAATTTAGCAAATATTTGCATTTTATGTACTATCGAATGAAGTAATCATCTTTATTCTTTGCAATTTAAATAATATTTGCATTATTTGCTTTGTAGGATAATTAAACATGAAACATTTAAAACTAATCTTATTATAGTTTGTTTCACTAGTCAATTTATTTTAATTTCACAAAACATTGTGCTTAAAATTAAAAATTTCATTAGGACATTGTCGATGAGATACATATAATTTTCTACTATTGTATTAATATTACAAGAAAAATTGTGTAATATTTAAAAATAGTTAAAATGCACTGAAATAAATTTCAAATATGAATTTGGCAACTACTAAGTTTTGTATATATATATATATATATATATATAATCTGGCGTAAATAGTTAGCAAGTCCGAACATTGTACTTCACCTTAATATTAAAATTAACTTTAAGAATATCAATTGAGTTTCTATGGCTTAAAAGTTTTAAAAAGTTATTATACAGTTAAAAATTTCCCACATAGAACAGAAAGCTTCTCATCTAACGTACAGTCACCGTTTGTGATTTACTAATGTCGCAAACAGGTAACATTTAAGTTTACTTGAAATGTAGATCACTTGTTGAAATTTAGATAAACTAGATAGGATGTGTTTCTGGAGCAGCCTAATATTTTGGAGAAATAAAGTACTTAAAGAAAATATTTATAATTTTCAGAGAACATTGTTGTAAATTTTACTATGTAGTGAAAATAATGTCGGTGAAACATATCAGTATAAAGTGTCAAGTTTAAGCAGACCTCGATATATTTGTAATGATGCTTCAATCTATTTAATGCTTTAAAATTTCTACTTTAGCTTCTTAGTAAACCATATTTGCATAAGCTTTGAATTTTCTACGTAACTTTTAGTGCTTAGAAAATAATTTTAATGATTAACACATACATTAAGCAATTATTATTTAAATTATTAAACTAGTTAATATTAAAAAAGATTACTTATATACAATATGCATATTAATTACTGATTTACTGCTATTGTAATAAGTATAACATATTTCATCAAATCACCAATCTAAATGTGAAATCGGCTCATCTTCAAAATCTATAATTACAAGACATGATTACATAATTGTTGGTACAGAATAAAAAAAATTTGTTTTCCTAATAATTTAATTTATTTTATACCCAAATGTTTAAAGGAGCCATTTAAAACTTATTGTTTATTTCATTTAGTTTTAATTTTTTGAAATAAAATATAAAATTTAAGAAACATGATAGTATAAACAGTGTAATTAATACTTTCTAATTAAAGACATTAATGCTAATACATAAGAAAACATTTTATAAGAAATTCGATAAAAATATGCCGTAAAATAACATATCCTGATAATATAATGGCAGTTAAATTGAATATTGAGTAATTGATTCTTGATAATAAGCAGTTATAAAATATTATATTCTTTATTCAAAGTGAGAAATTATGCAAATACTTTAACAAATTATAGGTATAATTAAGTCCTTTTTTTATCTTTATTCTAATTTTGCGTATTCCACATCGATTTCGATGTTACTGGATACTCGCTCTTGTGAATAACATGATCGCTCTTGTGAATAACATGATATTTTTCAATGTCGTGTTTTCTTTCAGCTTGAATTTATATTAAAAGTAATTATAGAATTTTCATTGTTTCCTTTTGTTATTATATAAAATAAAGGAAAATATTTTTCAATCACATAAAAAATTATGAATCAAATTTTAAGTGGTTCTTACATTTATTTAATAAATAATTAGTTTTAAAATTTTTTGGTTAAATTAGAGTAAAGTAAAATATCAGTTGAAATGTAACACCAATTCCTTATTAATATATAAAATGAACTGTATTTATTTTGTTATTAAGACATTTAATATTAAGTAAATTAATAAACAGCCCAGAAAAATAACATTAAATATTAATTTTAAGTACTACTTGAATTTTAAAATCCACTAAATTTAGAAAAACTATTCCATCTAAATATTGCAATAATGATGATATACAATATTAGAAGTGAAATTTATAGGAAAAGACAACGAAACCTAAAAATTAAATGACTTATTCTTTGTATTGATTTGTAAATGCTACATTAA
>JAPDSC010027397.1:229328-239483 GCA_026290005.1 Latrodectus geometricus
TTAAAATTTATAATGCTTGCTAAATAATTATTTAGTAACTAATTAATTATTTAGCAAGCATTATAAAGTAAATTTAAGATTCACTCATTGACAATTACAGCTAAGTTTTTTCCAATTACAACTAAGTTTAATTTCTGTTATGTAGTTTCAATAGAAGCAATGAAATTTAGTAACTTTCTTTACAGCAATACTTAGATATATGGTTAAGAGGGAGCAAAACGGATAGTATTTAATAAAAATATGATTTTGAATATAAAAATAAGAACGGATTCCTTATTTCATATATTTATCTTATAATTGCTTTCTTATTTCAAGCCAAACCTATCTAGCTTAAGAAAGTTTGGTAAATTGAGTTTGAACCCTCATTAAAAAGATAATTTAAGACATAATTACATATTTTATAAGGGAATCACATGAAACTAAAATAAATGCATTTAAATAAATGAAAAATGAACTATGCCTAAATAAAGAAAATATTTTAAAATTAATCAAGTGAAAAAATTGCATTGCTTATTTTATACTCCATCTGCGTATCGATAAATTTCGTTATGATGAAAATATTTTACACACAAAAATTTAAACTCGTGCCTTTCTATTTATTAATATTTTAGACACATCGTTTTTACTTGGCAGTATAAATATAACTTATTTTAAACTGCATATTTTATTTTTTTAAAAACTGTGTTATAGTTCTTATTTATTGATTTTTAAAGTAAATCAAATTTGTGTAAGATAAAATAAAGTCCGTCTTTCAAGTTTTCTTCAATATATTTTATACAACATTTATTACGTTTAAACTTTAAATGTCTTGATTACTAAAACAATTTTAATACTATCTACATAAATTTGATGTACTTAGACAATATTCAAATGTTTTACATTATATTAGTTTGAGGAAAAAGTTATCCATTATTTTTTCGGTAGACGTCTGTAATGATCGCCATCTCGTGAGGTATCTATCAAACAATTTCAAATTTATGCTCAGCTCATTGGAATGGTGACATTTGCCACTAAAATATTCTCTTGCGGTTTTTTGTTTGATTAATTCAGTTATGAGTACAAGGTCTTAAAAATAGAAGACAACAAACAGAAAATTCAATACATTTTAATTTTTCTTTTATAATGGCGAAAGTGCTAACCAGGTGGCTAAAATTGTGAAAGGTGTTATGTGATTATGAAATGTGAAGCGCCTATATATCGTCCTATATATGATTGTAACATCCAGTTACGCACAATTTTGGTTTCGTCGATTCCATTTGGGTATTTGTATGCTAAAGATGCACCTCGCATGAATACAACATCATCGAGAATGTCTATAAAATATCAAAAATTATCAAACTTGACAGCATGTGAGCAGTCGTAGCTTCACACAAAACCTAAAAATCTACATGAAAACTGTTTTAAGCCTTTTTACAAAGCGAATCTGAAAGAAGTTACAAAAAGTTCACGTAAAAATAATGAATTTCTTTTTCCCCAACCTAATATCTATGTGTTAATCATTTAATAAATATTAAACATAATTATAATTTACAAGACTGGTTAAAAGTTTAAAAATGAAACACATACGAAAAGCATATTATTAGCAAATTGTATTCATTACTCTTCAACAAAACCGAACACTTAAAAACTTTTTATATGATCACGTATTTTTTAAGCATATTTATTTGAACGAGTAGAAACAATTTTCTCAAAACTCATATTTTACATAAAATATATTTAAAATATTTTTAATTGTTATATTAAAGCGTGGTTGAAATAAAAATAAATTTTTTAAGCAATGGTAAGTCTTTTTTTGAACTATTGATTATAAAGTTTTTTACATTATAAAACATTTGTATTGTAATAAATATATTATGATTTCCTTACAGTTCTCTAAAATGCAGCTTCTTTACTTAAAGCATTGACAGTTGTTAACTTTTTACAATTTAACTACATTCGTGTGCTTCTCAAAAATAAATGACTATATTACTGAAACTTTAATACAGTGTCTATTCCAATAATATTGGGACACCTGTGATAGAAAAGAAAAATCAACTTTATTAAAAATCAATAGTTGATTGAGCTTTCACGAAAGGCAAGCACAGTGTGAACCCTCCGGGGCATACTTTCCACAAGTTTTTGTATTATAGCTAGAATCTACTACTCGGCTTAGGGTAGACATACAAGTTCCTTAACCGATTGTGACGGGTAATGCACCCCTTAATTTGGTGATTCAACTCATCCCAGAGGTTCATGGGGTTCAGGCCTGGGCTCTAAGTAGGCCAATCCATTCGATGAACTCATTTGGTACCATACTTAGCCTTACATAACCTCGAAACATGATAATTGGCACTAACCGTCCTGAAAGTAACAGGGCCCGTAATGTAGGAAGCACATTCTCATCCAAAAAATGCAGTAGGCATTGGTGTTGAACTTACCATGAACGGGGACCAAGCATCTCAGTCCATACCAGGAGATATATTTCCAGACAAAAATTCCACCTCCGCCGAACTAGACATTTGGTAAAATGCATTCCAGCAGGAGACGATCTCCAGGCAGACGCCAGACCCAGACCCTGCCATCTGAACGTTAAAGAGGGAACTATGATTCGTCTATCAAAAGAACCCGTTTCCAGTGATATGCGGTCCAATTTCTATGTGCTTTGCACCCATTAAGTGAGCAGCATGGTTGGACTTATTGATCAAATGATTATAGGCAGTAGCAGGACCAGGAAACCCAAGCAGATATGCTTCATTACAGATGGTATTCATTGAAATAATACTCCAGGATGCCTGTTGAAACTCTTCGCGGATCAGGGCCATGGGTTGGGAGCGGTTCTTCCGAATTTCTCTGGATCGCACTCATCGGTCTGTATCTCCCAGTTTCATTGGTTTGCCAACTCATTCATTCAAAGGGCACATTCTGAAAATCACCACTCACTTTCCACTTCTTAATCAAACAAGCCACTTTTGATTTTGGGTACTTCATATCGCTATATATATTCCTTAAGGATCAACCACATTTGTGATACCCTATAATTATACCTTTCTCGAAATCAGAGAACTGAGACTGTACGGCAAATTGCTTGCGACTAATGCCGATGGTGTTTCCTATACAATATATACCAGTGGAGGCCGTGACGTACCTCAGGGTCACAGGTATCATCATTTGCACAGGTGTCCAAATACTTATTGTTAGACAGCGTTTATTTAAAGTTCTTACTAAAAATATATGGTCATAAGTATTATTATCACTCATCATGTCATAAGTGTCATCAGTATTATTAAGTCTATCATGTCATAAGTATTATTAAGTCACTATTATATTGTCAGAAGTAATAAATAATGAATTTACAAACATTACATATTGTTTACAAAATATTAAAATGCAATGAATACTGCAGAATTTTTCACAAAATAGAATATTCTTCCGGCTTTTTTATTATTACATTAAGAAAATTTTTTTATACACAATTTTCTTTCTAGAAGTTATACAATAGCAACATCTTTGAAAACTAATAATTGTCTTACTTTAAAATTAAAATGCGAAAAAATTTTAGCGTTTAATAGGAAAGAATTGATCATTAAAATTTATTTCTTAAAATATAATGTAGGATAAAACAAATATCCCCCAAAACATATATGTTTTTTATTCAACCAAAATGTTTGATATCTAAAAAATATTAATATTTTTGATTGTTAGAAGTCCTTTTTATAGATAAACATTTATTTAAAATTAAAATGAAGGACTAATTTTAATTAGACTCTAATATTTAAATGATAATTCTATAGACTCATTTATAAAAAAAATACTTTGTTTACATCTTGAAATTTATCATGAATTGTAATTAGTTCAATCCATAAATTTATTAATTAATTGATAAATTTAATTTATAAAATAATTTAATTAAGACATAATTACGCATTTATTTTTATTAAAAAGTTATCCTAATTTTTTTAAATAGAAAATATTTAAACCTCTTAAGATGAATAAATAAAAATTAAATAAATTAAATAATTTATATAAATTAAATCATTTATATGAATACTTAATTAAGTAAATATTATTTATTGACATTTTCTAAAGCAATTTTTGTTTTGATTTTAATGTTTTCAGATTAAAGAACATTTTCAATGCACGTGATTTTATAAAGGTGTTTTTTCATTAATTAAATTTACTTTATTAATGAAAAAATCTGAATTGGTTAAATGTATGAATTTAGTTATTTAGGAGAAACTTATATAATTAAAATTTCGAAAACTTCAAATTTCAGACAGCAAATAATCCATTTTCTCATTATTTTTGTTAGACTTTTAGAGAAATAATTACTAAAGTGCTAAAATATATTGGCCAGGAGATAATTATTAATTGCTTTTTTATTTACATTAATTTTTATGATTGCTTATATAATTACTTACATATTGTATTATTTGAATAAAAAATGTTCATTTATTTAAATAAAGTACATTCAGAATACTTACTAATTAATTTATCAAGAGGATGTTTGATAGGAAATTGTAATTCAAGATCTTTAAATGTCTGAGTGGAGATCAATAACATCATCAGTTGATCCATCCAGATAATGATATGAGCTGCATATTAATCCCTTAAAACGCTTGTGTAATGATATGCCATATGAGAGCTAAGCACACAGGCATTTCTACTTGCAAATTAAATACATATCCAAATAAGGAAAATGTTTTTTTAAACGCACTCGTGTAATCAGTATTTTAATGACACAAAATAATTAAATATTTTAAAGTTTCATTCCCTTAGCTTACATTTTAAATGTATATACAGAAGGAAAAAAAAGTTAATTAATATTTAAATATACATAAAATTTAACGGTAATAAAACAAATATGCTATTGAGAGTAAAACGCCCTTTTTAAATTATTCTTATCAAATCTTTCAGTTTCTTAATATTTTTAAGAATTCATTTCACATATTTATAATCTTTTATCAAGCAAAAACTAATTAAAAGATACAACTGTCTAATAACTGAAACAAAAATTAAAAACAGTTCAGTCACACAAATATATTTTGTTTATACATATTTATGTATATTTTAATGTTAGTTTATTTCACTTTGGCAGTCTTAATTTACTAGTTTAAATAGTAATATAATTAAAAAATCCAACTTTTTAATATTATCCGAGAATTACAAAAATTCCAATTATGCAAATTATACTTTACTGTATATTTCATAATTTAATTGTAAAAATTCACTATAAAAAGAGTTACAATCTATAGTAAATTTTTACATAGATTGTAACTTTGCAAAAACTTACTATAGATTGTAACTCTTAGTGAATTTACTAAGAGCTAAGCTTTTTTATAACTTAGCATTTATACTCAATTGTAATAGGAGGGGAAGTTTGAAAAACTAACAAACTGCCTATGAAATCTATGGAATACATAAAAATAATTATTGATCGTAATCATTTTGAATATAATTTATATTTTTCAGTAAAATTTGTTCAATCAATTTGCTTTTAAAAACTATTTATGTATATTATTAATTATGTTTCTTTTCATACTTTGCTAATGTAAATAATGTTTTAAAAATCTTTAAGGGTAGCATTTCTATTTAAGTTTATGACAACAATAAGAAAAAATGTTACTGTTTTGTAACTTAAAAGATTTATTAAGTATATTTTTTTAATAAATATTTTGTCACTTTGTAGTGAGCAGCTTAATGAGATAAGGATCTTAATATGAATTTTAATGTCCACTGAGAGAATAAAGAATTTCATGGAGAGTGAGTAGTATTCACGTACGAAATGATTTTGGTTAACCCCGAAAAACTCACATGTCCCATGTGCATTAAAAAAAATGACTTAATAGCGATTTCTTATTGTTCAATAGTATGTGTTATCAAAAGGAGGAGCTTTTGCTATGAAAAATAATAACCTACTACTAGGTCATGAAAAAGTGTTTTTAAATAAATACCTAGAAATACTATTCCATTTGATAGTTTAAATTTAATCAGGCATAATTGTAACTTTTGCTTACTCTAGCTTCTTTTAACAATATGTTACATTTGTTACAACAGCTTTATTTACATTAGTTAAGGTTTTATGCTGCAAGAGCAGAGAGATTAAAAATTTGGGAATTAAAAATTAGTTGATTTTTTTGGCTTTAAATATAATTTGTCATTAAGTGCACACGAAAATTACGGAAAAATTATGATTTTTCATTTATAATAACTTTAATGCTTTAAAATATATTTTTCATGCTCATTATAAATCTCTAAAATAAAAAACGAAAATTTGTACTTACTCTTTAGTATTTACAAAAGTGGTTAACAACAAAATTATTGAAATTAATTAATGTAATATTTTATATGATAAAAAATATCATGTTATTATAAGAAGAATTAAATAATAAGTTTTTCATTATTTATCTAAATTTAACTCTCCATTTTTTTAAAACTAAAATAAACAAATGTATAACAAAGTAATTCTTGAGAGCTTTCAGCACTATTTTCTAGATATCAATATTAGCTTAGATCCCATACTTAATGAAAATAAAAATCATTTTACTACCGAAGTAAATAAGTAATCATTGAAAATTAAACTTTGCATCCATAAATTTTATTTTCATAAATGAGAGAATTTAGATACAAATTGTACTTTGTATGCATAAATTTTATATAAATAATTTGGACTAACATAAAAAAAAATATTCTATTTTTGGAGAAGTTTAAAAAAGCATTTCTTTGGAAGCAAAACATGGTTTTATTAACAGTTTAAAGATGTATAAAGCTGCATACAAAAAATTAATAAAAATCGGAGATTTGAAAATTAATAATAGATGAAATATTTTTATTGTCAGCATAGCATTAATGATATTTTAAAATATTATTTATTTAAAATTAAAAAGATAATCAAAATATAACTAAAAGTGATATATTATAAATGAATTTCAGTTAATATACTTATATGATTAAAATGTGTAATTCATATTACTGCATTTTAGATTTATAGAGATTTCATTTATTCATCACCATTTCTAATTACTATTGATTATTTTATCACGATTTTACGAACTTTTTAAATAGAAAGACTTTTATGCATATTTTGCATATATATAGATATAGAATACGAAAACGTATCCGACATTTTTTCATTTCTTTAAAATAATATCTCTGGGAAACTACTTGCGAATACTGTATCCATTCTGCCAAAACACAAAATTAGGTTAGTAATCAAAATTATACAACTATAATGATATAAAGAGTGCAAGAAATTTTTCTCACAAATTATAAATTTATGTGTAGTTACTTAGTTTTCTTTTAAGTGGAAAAATTATATCAATTACTTTCGAATGATTCTATTAATTTTAATCAAAAATACAAAAGACAAAAAGAATTCCAGTTTCAAGACCTTTTAAGTGAATGAGTTAGTATGTAAATGTTACTCTAGGGAATAAGTTAAATAAGGGACTCAGATAGAAATATTTCAATAATTAATAAAATTCTTCTTATGCTTTTCAAGTAAGGAAAATGGTATTTTAAGAATATCTCCTAGATTTAATTTCTCAAAATAATCTTATTTATTATTAAAATGTTTACATGAATAGACATGAGTGATAATATCTTTATAAATGTAGTATGTATGTATATCATATGCATTCAGTTATGCTAATCATATACATTGAATTTTATAATTAATAGGAAAAAATGTTCATTATGATAAATTTTTTTGATGTTAGAAAATTATTGTAAATAAATTGCAAATAAAATTTTCTTTTGTAATTTTTAAAGAACATTAAATTTTAAACATGTTTTAAAATTTATAAATTGATAAAGCATTAGTTTTTACACAAAATTTTAATTTAGTAATTTTACAAAATTGCAGGAAGCTACAAGTATACTTATTATATGCAATAGTGCTTGTATTACAATTAACTCATAAATAATACATGTAATATATGAAAAGCTAACAAAACTAGTAAAATAAACAAAGTAAAGTTATATACATGATCTGATAGAGTATAACATAATGTATTCTCAGTTACTAAAAACTATAAATACAACATATTATTCTTTGTATTAACGTAAATATTATCTATGCATAATATACTATCGTGTCCG
Organism: Latrodectus geometricus; assembly: GCA_026290005.1. Taxonomy (NCBI): domain Eukaryota; kingdom Metazoa; phylum Arthropoda; class Arachnida; order Araneae; family Theridiidae; genus Latrodectus; species Latrodectus geometricus. Next base: position 237,405 of record JAPDSC010027397.1, read on the forward strand.
ATTTCAATAAAATAAATTTACCATGGTATATTTTTTTAAGAGGAGTACTTTAATAATGTAAGTAAAATAAATTGATTCAAAACATGCAATCATAGATTAGCGTTTTATGATAAACGGTATTAATTGATGCTTTTATTTTATTGAATGGTATAGTTTATTAATATTTAACTTTTACGTATGTAAGAAAATTTTACATCAAATAAGTTAGATATTAAACTAAATGATTCCTTAATATTTATTTTTTAATAAGACCCTTATGTTTTTTATTAATGTAAGTCATGGAAATACTTTGTTATTAATATTAGAAGCCGTTTTAACTTAAAGATGAAAGAAGAATGATATGTAAAAAAAAATCAAGTATTTAGCACTACTGCTTGTAATTATCCCATTAATCAGAGCTAAACATTTTATAGATGAGATTTGAATTAAATTTAAATTATTATTTTTTTAATGAAATAAAAATGTGAAATATTAAAAATACTTTTACTGCTGCTTCATAAGAATAAGTAACAATTTAAACGCTTTTTAACATTTCAACAAATATTTAATTCTATTTTACATGCTCAGAAAAAACAGTAAATTTTTATGTGTGGTCATTTTTCTAAAATAAAATCCCTTAAATAAACAAATTCTAATAAAATTTGATGACTTTTTAAATTGATGATGAAAATTTCCAAGTTAATTTGTATTTCAGAAAAGATTTACATAAAATCAATTTTTTTCTATATCACATAAAACAATATTTAACTTAGATAAATATTGGAAGTTCGTCTCTTTGGTATTTCATAAAAAGAACTATAAATTTAAAAAAAATATTCCCACATCAAAATATAACATTATACAAACTACTAAATATTAAACTAGTTTTCAACGTGAAATCTTTTTCAATTTTTTTGTTTAGCGTTCTTCATCATTTTTTTATTTTAATTCAGTAAAAGAAAAAAATTATTGCTTTTACATTTTTGAATAAGGAAATCATATCCCCATTAGTGTAAACTCACCAAGTGTGACTTATTTATAATATTTTAAAAAGCAACAAATGGATTATTGTATTGATTATAATATTTTTAAGTGTCTCATAAATAATATTTTACCGTAGTAAAAATAAAATTAACTAGGAAAGTAAAGTATTTCTTTATTTTGTTCAATCGCAAGATTTAGGCATTTGAAATGTATATTTCGTTTCAGATTTCTATTACAATGTGAAATTGATGATTCATAAATGGATGCTCCTTTTCATAATTCAATCTTTTCCATTGATAAGGATTTAATTATGATAACTATTTAACCCTGATTTACCAAGAATATCCAATGACTTGGAACATGAGATGATTTGTATGCCTTTAAATTATTCTCATTTGTCTTTTTGAAGTGTATGTCATAATATATGTTCTAATCATTAAAAGGAGAATTATTATATTTCATAAATAATCTTTTTAAAATATTCCGTACTAAAATATAATTATTTTTAACACAATAAACATTAGTTTTTCATTACAAGTGTTTTATTTGATTCTTGTGATTTAGAGCTATTTTAACTGTAAGTTTTAAAAAAATAAGAAAAAAAAACAATAAGATTTGTTACATTTTAGTGAAAAAATTTTGATAATACAAAAGTTTTCTGTAGAAAGATAATAAATAATAATCTATTGAAATACAGTAATAACAGTAACAGAGAAAATAAATTATTAGTAGCAAGTGAATTACTTTGAGATGTGAGGAAATAAAAGAATAGTAGTGATAATGGCAAAATAAAAAAAATAAATAAAAACAGTAAAAATTTAATCAACCTGCTGAAGCACCGAATAAATTTTATTGATGTCTTTTTTTACTTGAAATGTGAATAATTGCTTTGTAGAATTAGAAGATTCACTGAAAATAGAAGATAATTTAAATAGGGTTCTCGTAATTTTTATTGTATTAAAATTTAAAAATTTTTAAATTACAATAAATTGCTTTGCTTAAATTACAAAAAATTTATTTTTTACAAATAAGTTAATAATTTAAGAAATTTTTAAATTACAAAAAATTTATTTTAAGCCAAATTCGAATTAATATCTTTTTTAGAAATATCGACTG
>JAPDSC010027397.1:239883-258234 GCA_026290005.1 Latrodectus geometricus
AAATAGCTAATTTTGTAAGAAAATGTATGTAAATAATATATATTCGCATATTGTCAATGCCTTAGTTATTGTATATATGGATTGATTTTCAATTTTATTTTGAATTTAAAATTATATATTTATATTTTGATTTGCTTTGATAAATAACTTGCTTTTTCATCGTTTTCAATTAAAAATACCAACAAAGAATTACGCATTATTAAAATTGATCTTTTCTAGAAGCATATAAAAATTTCAAACCAATTTCTTATATCAAAATAATGTATATCAATTTATAATTCATGAATATATTATTCAATTAGTATATTATAAAAATTATTAAAAATATTAATTTCGTTAACTAAAATTAAAAGCTATCAATGTTATTTTATCGACATTATAAAGGAGGTAAAACTTAAAGTCCATACAAAACTAAAATTTTATTAACCCTTGACTCTCAGAATTACAGTAATATCAAATTTTCAGGTATAATTTGGTAAAATAATAAACCCTAATAAGAAGTAGAAAAGTACTCAGTAAAATATAGAATAAAATCTTATTTCTCTCAAACTATAATCTTTGTAATTTTCAAATCTACAAAAATTTAAATCTTGCTAATGGAAAAATAATTGCATAAATCCATTGAATGGCATATATATTCATTCAGTACTGCTCGGTTCTTTTTTTTTATTTCTAAGGCTTGGCTATTACAAAAATATTTCACCTTTCAGCACTATAACTAGTGATGGCCTACGTCTTTCAGCACTAGTGATGGCAACTTATGCAGAGGGGCATCCAATCCATATGCAATCGTGGTCATAAAAGTGGGGATGGGGTTTTCGTAATTTAGAAGCAGGAATCAAGCAGAAGACACCCGATATGGTCTGTTAACCTTAGAGGCATGATTTCATATGGAAAAAAATACCTGCTTTATTGTTAAATATAAAATAATTAATAAATGTAAATTCACTTGTTATGTGAATCTTTTATTTGATGTGTTCACTGAATAAATATTTTTCTCACATTCATTATAAAAGTTGATGCTTTTTAAATTTACTCATTTTGACAATTAATAAATTAAGATGTCTAATAATATTTTTAGAAATTTACGTAAAATACATGAATTATTTGAAGCATAGGAATCCTTTATTCTAATTAAAATTCGTAACATATTGTCCCAGAAACATAAGAAATTTGAAAATGGAAATAAGTTTCAAAATTTCAAACTAAATTGCTAAATATGTACCACAATAAATTTTATGATAAATTACACAATTTTCTTTTTTTAATCATCATTAAAACTCTAAAATGATTGTAATAACTTTCAATTTATAAAATTTTATTAAATTATTTTTTAAACAAATGAACTAAGAAAAATTTTAATTTAAAGTAGGAAAATGAATGATATTATTTATCAATTCAAATTTTTTTTAAATACTAAAAAATGGCAAAAGTTATCTGTATTGTGTATTTCATCATTTTTTTTACAAATTTTGAGCAATTAATTATGTTACATAATTAATGATCAATATGACTTCAATATCCAAATATAACACCAACATCACTAAATTATTTTCTTACTCGACATTTAGGCTATTTCCTGTGAAAAAATAGAATTTTAATCTTATTAACCACAAATAGTTTCTCTTTAGATTATTTCAGTCTAGTAATTTTAACGAAACGAAATAAAGAAAATAAATATATAACGAAATAAGGAAAATAAAAAAGTTTAAACAAATTTTAACTGAGAGAATAAATTTCAATTAAATTATAATTGAGATGATAGTACTTGCAGAATACTATAATGAATTATGTTTCAACCTAGAATTTCGATTATGTCTCTAGAATTACATATTTGCCCCAAACTCTAAAAAAAAGAAACTTCTAGCGCAGTTGGTTTAAAATTTGTAAAATAGAGATATAGTATTTTATTAGAAAATAGTATATTTTACCATACAAAGGCCTTTAATCAAGGGATACTTGAATTATATTTTAAAAGAAAGTTATAAATGATTGAATTATAATTATTTTAGATTAAATATCTAGTTTAGCGCAAATCTTTTCAAGAAAATCTTTTTAACATTTCCCCCAATCTGTAAACTAAACGATGACTTCAATTATTGAGTTTTATGTAAAAATATTCCTATACATTTGTGCATCTAAATGAAAATGACCGTGAAGAATGTTAACAAAAAGCAATGTTACCTTTTTGTATAAAATTTAATTTGTTTAAAAAATGTTGATTCTATAAAACCAAGAAAAGATCCCACAGTTTAGGGAAAAATAAAATGAAGTAAGTGAATACCGTTTACAGTACTTTTCTGCAGTAATTTAAATTTTATAATATTAGAAGTATTTAACGATTTTCTCTAAATCTCTGATTCATTATTCAAAACATGTCTAATAACAGATTCTTATTATAGTAAGGCCTTGGCTCAAGTGATATATCGTGACTTTTGGAAATAAAAGTGGCAATTTTGTTTTAAGAAAGAACTTTGTTATAAACAATTAGTTTTAATTTTCCTACCAACGTCGAGTAAGAAAACCTATAAAGGCTCATGCAAGTCTCTAAAGACTCTACATGCGTGGTTGTGTACGAGAATTTATTCCTTGTGAGACTTTTATATGTGTTACTTCCTATAAAAAGTCCTTTGGGGAAGTAAATGTTGATACAATACTTATATAATGAAATTTATGTCAGATTGAGAATAGTTTTGTTATTAAGTATTAGTAACGTTGAGATGCTTCCCAATTAACTTAACATTTTGGTGATAAAAACTCTAGCAAGTCATTAACTATCTGAAAAATTTTGTAACATTTTCATTGATTTTCAATAATAAATCGACGTATGAAATTTACTATTTCTGTTATTAATTAAATTTCATTTTTTTATTCTTAATACAAAAGTTTGGTTTATTTTCATTCACGCAATGTACGATATTCTTAAATGATTTCTTTAGCTATCATGTCTTTCAATTGTAATTATCTAAATTCATATGTGAGTGGTTTAAGTAATTTGTATTTTACGCTCAGGTTTTATTCAATTTTCTTAAATACTTCAGAAGTAAATTGCAAACCTTTTTAAATATTAACATTTAAGAATATATTCGTAAAAAAATATAATTTTATGTTTTGATATTTTTAAAGTTTAGTAAATTGTTTAAAAATAACCTAATTTATTTTTAAATTGTCCTTTAATATATATTTCATTATAAATGAAACCCAGAAAACTTTTAGCAAATAAATCTTTATGCATACCGATTAATGTACTTCTATTCATTATTCTTATCACTCCATAATAAGATTGTTCCATTGTATAAATCTTACGAAATATAATGGAATTTTAAGTTCATGCATATTTTAAAATTCTTTATATCTAAATTTTACTGATTTTTACTTGATACTTCTCTTGAGATTATTGCTGAGTGTGGCTAAATAAAAAATTTACCTAACTGAGTAAATTTTTTATTTAGCCACACTCAGCAATAATCCTAACTGAGTAAATTTACCTAACTGAGTAAATTTTTTGAAGCTAAATAAACTTAAAATTACATCTGTTTTAACGTTAAATAAATATTAAAATTATAAATAGTAAAATGTTTATCTCTTTTATAATTTGAAGTCAGACACTGAGATAGAAAGAGAAATAATGCACTGAATTATATTAAAGTTCAATAATTGGGCATTCTTGTGGTTTTTATTCAATTATTAATAAACACATTTATATTTTATAAATTAGATTATATTATTGTTTTGAAAACTGCTCAAATTTCTAATTCATGTTCAAATAAAATATTCACAAATTTTTTTTTAAATTTTCATTACTAATTAGAATTATATAAAAAACGGGTAAATAAGATTGTAAATGCAAAACATGGGAAATATATATGTGTTATGTAAAAATAAATAACCCGGAAATCTATAAACATGTGATGTTTAAAAAAGAACGAGGAGAAATAATATAAGAAAGTATTGAAAATAATAAATTATTACTAATTATATTCATTGAATTTTTCTAACTATTCCGTCTAAAAGTTATTTATTTTCATACGATTATGTGACGTTTTTAATCATATATTTCCTTATTTGAAAACCAACTTTTGTATACGTGCTAACAAACATTAAGACATTTTCTAAATTTGAAAATACTGCTTCTTAAAACAATTTTTAATATGATTGAACTTTCTGATGAATATGTCATTTACATTTTAATAAAGAATTTTTTTTTAATTGCAGTTTTTTTATGTTAATTAATATAAAAATAAATTCATGCAAAATTTTTCAAAAAAATAATTAAATTAAATTAGGGATTATAAAATGTTAAATAAAATTAATTAAGATGCTAAGCGAACTTACATAAAAAGTCATAATCAATTAAAATATTTTATTCACATAAATTGCTTTTAGAAGTGGTCTATTGGTCCATACCTTAAAAGGAATTGCATTAGTCTCTTTTAACTTCGATGCATTTTAATGGTGATTAACAATAATTGTTGGGTGTCTAGACGTCTGAGAGAGGAAATGATTCAGTTTGAAATAAATTATTATAAATACTTTCTAAATATTTAGCATATACTGTGATTAAGTGTGAAGAAGAATTGTATGAATTGTTTGAAAGAGGTATAAATAAAGAATTTGAAATAAATTTTTATAAAACTGTAGAATTAGGTTTTATCATATAAATATTCTTCATATTTTGTCAAACGGTAATAACAAAACACAATTATTCATGTTTTATTATGCAAATCTATAAACAAAAATGAAATCACAGGCTTTCCTATTAAACTAATGATTACGTTAAAAATAAGAAATAAAAATTTAAATGAGTTACTGCGAGAAATGCGATATGTTAACAGCAACTATTTTTAAACAAGTTTTTATTATATTCTTGAAATTCTAAAAAAAATCAATTTTATTAATTATTAGGAATTACGAAATATTGCCCATAAAATTTAATTTATGTATCTTTCATTTTATTTATAAATGTATCATTAACTTTAACTTATACTCATAAATCATGAACATAAGGGCCGCAAATGGCTCACGATTTTAACTTGAATGCTCAATCCACTAATTGGAAAAATAGATCCTCTTGCCAAGACACATGCTTGTATAGGCACGATAAAAAGTAATAGATGTTTTTTTATGTTATTTTGTTCTATCAGACATTCATTATTTGTAGCTGTAGATCTGCGAATTTTGTTTTTACATCAACCATGATTGGCTGCGACTTCATTCCAAATGATTCCGCTGATGTTGTGAGCTCAAATGCTTATTTCTTAAAGTCTCTGGGAGCCTAAGCCTTCCTCTTCTTGATACGTTGAAATGGTAGAAGTTATTATGAGAAATATAGAAGAAGCTACACTACATTTAATATCAGATAATGATACCGTTGGAGCTTTTTGGACTTGTCTCACATTCATCCGATCTCGCTTCGCATTTGTGCACCTTGGCCATCCAGAGCCTTCCTTTCATAGATAAATTTTCCTCAGAAACAATTGCTTCCCGTGATTTTGCACAGTTGCTTCTGTAAGTTGCAAATATGACTCCTTGTTTCATATGACCATCCTGATTTACGTATTTCAACAATACTACTATGTTTGAATTCATTCAATTTCCTACTAGGTCTTCAAAAATGTCCTGATGACATTTGACTTGAGAAATGTTCTGATGATATTTCTCAAGGTAATCACAAGGGTTAAAACAAGAAAATAGATTTCTCCTTCTAACCAGTTTCACACTTTGCGAGTTGCTCAAAAGAAATGTGCACTACGTTTGCATTTCATGCCACTTAATTTTATCATTTGCATGTTCGATAAAGATGCTTTTGCTTATATAATTTCATCACAATCGGACTAATCCATCTTGGTGCTTCAACTCTTTTGCAAAAGAGTTTATATTTTTCAAAATAATAAATCAATTTTCGCATCACTAAACATGGCAAAACTTCTTTTTAACACGTGATTGTAATCAACGTTTTCCTTTTTTGTCATAAGTCATGCGAGTAATAATAAAACTATCAGGTTCCTGAAATTTTAAGCAATTTTTGTACTAAATATTTCCCAATTAATTTTTTTAAAAAGCTTAATGGTAGTATAATATTATCTCTTCTGTTTCCAAGGCAAAGTCAGAGATTTCATCCTATGGCTGGCAAGTTCGACTCAACCTATGATCCTTTCAGAAGATTGATAAAACTGAGTACCAAGCATGCTTGGTAAGTAAACACTGGGGCATTATCACTTATACTAACAAGAATTTATGCTTCGCAACCCAGTGGCGCAGCTTGTCCTTTTTGGACCTTGCGCCATAAAACCCAACCCAAACAAACAAACAAACAAAGCTTCGCAACCCAGGGCCATTTGCCAAAAAAAAAAAAAAAAGGGGCACTGTAGCCGTTGATTTCATGGGTGCTGTCAAGCAAATGAAATTAGATTTTAGTTTCCAATTAATATTCACCTGCATTCATTCAATAATGGTTTTCCTTGCGTGAAAGCTATGGTGTTTTGTTAGATGTGATTTTCTTTCGATTTTACATACTTGATAAAATCTCTCTTTAATTATTTGAGTTAGAAATAACTTTATGATATTATTTGCAAATCATATAGACATATTTTCAAAACAGCAAACTGAAGAATATTTATTTTATCATGTAAAGTTATCTTGAATTTTATACGTAATTTGTTAAATACTTTACTTATATGTGCAATATTTCTTGCATTTTTAACAACACCCATTAATTTTCTTAAAAACATTTTTCAGTTATATTTCGAATCAACAAATCTTTATTACGTTAATTTCATATAATTTTATTTTCAATTTCCTATAATTCGTTTCCACCGGAAATTTATAAGGACAATGCGAAAATAAAAGAAAACATTCTCAACACAATTAAAAAAAATTTCTTAAAAAATTCAAATCTGCAGTAAATTAAATATCTTTTTGTTGTTTCAAAAGATTATTGTTTATATTTAATTGAAAATGTTAGGATTAAGATTTTAAAAAATGAGAAAACTTTGAACTTTTCTGGACCCGAAAATTGAAAGAGGTTGGTATGATTTTTGTAGTCGTATCAAGCAAAACTGTAGCTTCCAAAGTATACCTTTGCTACTGTTAAAACTTCAGCACACGAAAAAACTGCTATTAAATTACTTTAGATTTAAAATGTATTCCAAATAACATTATAAAAAATGTATTTCAAATTACATTATAAAGATCAATAATAATGGACCCCTCTAGTTTGAAAGCCCACACTTTCAATGTATTAAGCATTATTTACCACGAACCAGACTGGATTTGCATCTTTACCGATGGATCCTTCTTGTCTAATTATCCTGACGCAGGTGTTAGAGTTTTTTGCAAAATTTTCCCTTTTGTCATCCTTGTGGATCGAGATACTGCGTTTGATGGTGTAATTGAAGCGATTAGCACAGCTGTCATGTCATTTGGAACAATTCATAAGAGTTGTTATCCTCACTGATCTGCTCTGTTGGCTATCATTTAAATAATCCTATAAACCTGAAAAATCCCATAAAAAATCCTATAAACCTGGACATATTAGATTGTCGTCATTATATAAAAAAGTATGATATTACTTCAGAAAACTATAATCTTCTAGTGTGATTCTGCCCACTGTGGAGCTATACATCATGAGTAAGCCGTATTCTGAACTAAAACAGGTGTTTTCATTAGACAGAAGATTTTTCATTTTATGACCTTTCAGACTATTATAAATCTCATTAAAAGATCTATCAAATAAGTACTCCGGAAGAACACTATCATCTTGTTGTCTATAAGTCCTGAATGAATGCTATCCCGAATTTGTGTAATGGATTTAGGTTTTGATAAGTAAATGAATTCCACCTAGCCACAGGACCCATCTTAGAAATAATCTCCATAAATTAAAAATTCTTCCTTCTCCGATATGTACTCTGTGCAGCTTTTGGAAGGTGTTAACTCTGTGCATCTTAAACATTGCTCTGCACAAAACTTTTCTCGTCGAGAGTTAATGGCCGGCAAGAGATAGGTTAGATTAATGAACTCTGTTGCAAAAGTTTTTGTTTGTATTAAGTGTTCTTTGATCTTTATTTTGACTGTAACTAATTACAAATTGTCATTATAAACTGAAAAAATGATCAGCAATAAAATTTTATCCTTCAAAAAAGCGGTTGCAAAAGGAAATACTCTTATAGCTCTTATGCGACAGCAAATACGGTAATTTTAAATAGTGTTTTATAAAATAGGAATACAAATGTTTCTTTCAGTTGTTTTTTTTATTTTTTACCAATATTTTAAGATTTGATAACATCTTTTGACATTATTATATTGGAAAAATTGAAAAGTATTTCCAATTATATTACTTATTTTTGTTCACAAAACTTCCTAACATTTAATTGTAAAAGCCATAAATAACAGAAACTTAAAATGACAGTTATAAACGATTTTATTTTCATAAATAGTGTCTAACACAGGTCAAGTGAATGGAATTTATTCAATGATAGCTAATGAATTATATTTTAGGGAGTGAAGTTATTTTGGACTATTAAAAATGAATAAGAAAAGGTAAAAACTACATTTGTAGAGAAAATATAAGAGTCACTCACAAAGAGAAATTGGGTTACAAGAGTGCAATATTATCATCACCCCTTTTGTGGTTAATCACCCCATTCGAAATACTCCCAATACATTAGGAGTTACGTCTTTTGTTACACTTCATTCGTATGTTGCTTATATTTTTCAATTCACCAATAATTTTATTCGGTCTCTCTGATAGAGATTACCTCAAAGAAATTTTGCTAGATGCACAAAAGTCAATTTCTCAATTTATTAGCTACAAACTATGCCCTAAATTTATTCAAGTTTCGTATATAAACTTGGTGACATTTAACATATCATTAATACGTTACTGAAATTCATGAAAATTAAAGAAAAAATAAGTTTCATTGAATGTTAATGAATTATCGATCGTACTTTTAAAGAATTAACAAAAACCAAATCACTTTACTTTTAAACATGCATTTTTAACATTAATTAATTAATTATCTATTAATTTATAAATTAAAAATATTTTATTAATTTACTTATTATTACTTAATTAAATAATGGATTTATTTTCAAATCCATTATTTATTATATAATTTGAATATATCTTATAAATTTTTAAAAGTATTAATATCATAAAAAAACAAAATTGTTTCTTCCGGCATACCCTTTTGAGATGAATCTATTGATGTGTTTACTTTTATCGTGAGTATAAGTTATCACACTTATTTTTCTAAGGAATTAATTACCCATGAGAAATATTTCTAATAATATTACATTATTTATTTCAAATAATTATGATAGAGTTTTTTTGAAGTGAAGACTAAATAAATATTCCTTCATTAATGCTAACGTAGATTAATTAAAATGCATTGCATTTTTTGTGTAAATTACTGAAACGATATAATATTTGAATTTTTGCAGAAATTTATACAAAGCAGTTTCATGTAAATATATATTGCAATATCGATATTATTCAACTATTTAACACAAACATATATATCAACATATCACTAAATGATAATCTAAATGTAAATTTCATTAAACAATAAATCTCTATTTGTAACCTACAATTGCAAACTAATAAGCGGTAAATTAAGAAACGGGAACTAATTTTTCCATAAGCAAAATTTCACATATTGAATATAAAACTCTTAAAATTATAATTAGGAAACCAATTAATATAAAATATGTCACATAGAATTTTCTAGTTAAGTTTACATTTGAATATCTCTATAAGCCAATAAAAAGAAGTAAATTTTTTTTGATTCTTGAAAATAGAAATGACGTCATTTTGCTAACCTTGTTTACCTTTTAAGCACAGTAGCAATTAAACCATAGTTCTTAACTTAACTTTGCAAAAGTTTCATTACAAATATTTCTTTTATATGAACATTATGCAATCACTTTAGTTAAATAAATTCAGTATTCCTTAGTTTTACTAAACCCCAATTAAAAACAGTCCTTTTAGAATAGGTCCTATTTTTTAATTAATGTAAATATTCTGTAAAATAAAATTTTATCAATGTTGTCTAGCATTTTCAAATATGTATATAGAAAAATGCAATTATTAATTATTTTTCCTGATAAGATGTATTTAAATCGTGTTCATCTGATTTTATTTTAAAATAGAAATTAATAGAAACTTTAAGAATAATTGCATGTACCAATATGTACCAATTTTAAACAATACAATATAAATCTTACTCAATATTTTATAAATATTAATGCAAAAATGTTTTGTCATACATATGAAATATTTCCTTCAACTTTATCTCATATCCATTCAGAAATTTATTCTTCAATGAAATAATACATCACAGTTTCTTATATGAAGTTGTTGCAAAAATTGCATGCGTATATATCCCTCATACATTTAAAATCAGCTTACTGAAAATATTTACACTAATATTTTCAAGCAATTCAAACTTTTGCATTGAAAATTTCACCGTTGAGCTATAAATTTTCTTCGGAAAGAATTGTGTAAATATCACATGTCTATCTTTCTTATTTTGGAATAAAATATTTTGGCAGGCACAAAAATATATTTTCCCCTTTTTATTATAAATTCTAGTCATTTTGTTCGTTTGAAACTGCACAGTGTTTATATTTTGACATAAATTTTCTTGACATGAATAATATTTTTGCAAATGATACATTTTTCTTACAATATTTAAGGTCATTAAAAAATTACAGAAAGTGTTCAATGCACTACTGAACAAATATCTAAGCTTAGAGCAAATATGATATTATTTTATTACTGAACTGATGATTGACATTTATAAATCGATAAATGTTAAATAAATAATTGATCACATAAAAGTTAACTATTTGGAAGATAATGAGAAAAATAACAGAAAAAGTAATATCTTCTTAGAGAAACAGCTAATATTTAAAACTATCGTAATAAAGACTTATGAATCTAGATGTCCAGATAAGCATATTTTTGAAGAAAATTATTAATTACTTTTCATGAAAGACAAAATAAACCTAATCATTTGCCTTTTGGTTAGTTAGTGATAAATGAGGCCAATTATTAATGTGTTTAATTTTTGAATGTAAATTTTATTCTCTACCAATAATACTTTGAAATTCAACATATGTTTTTTTATGTTTTTTTCCGAATGCTTCAAAAAAGGAATTTAAATTAATTTTTTTATTCAAGGGATAATCATTTTTATCAGTCTCATATAATTGTGCACATTTAAAATAAAAATGACAAACAACATAACTTAATTTCAAGTATATATTTATAATAACATCTAATCAATTCAAAGATTTCCTTATAATCTTAATTTTTCCAATTAAATGCAATGATAAGTAAGATCAATTCTTTGATACTAATTTTAGAATATTATGTATATTGTTCTAATATATTGAGACCCTTAAGTATTTTATTAAAACAGCGAAATAAATGATGTTAAGGGTTTAAAAAAATGTCCTTTTCTTCTATATAGTAGAAAGATTTAGAATTATTTTTTATAAAAGAAAAACTATTTTTCTATACTTTTGTTGTTTCTTTTATACTTTTCTATTCTTTTTTGTTTTGTATAGTTTTGTTTTTCTATACTTTTCCCACTATTTTGATAATTTTGACTTGTTTTTTTATGTTGCTGTAGCAATTTATTAATATACGCAATGTAAAGAGAAATATTATTAATAGCAAAATATCAAGAATATTGTTATCCGTCATTTGTTTCAATTCAATAATACAAAATAATATAATTTAATTATAAAAAAATCAAAGAGTAAAAGTAACAAATAATATATTTTATAATTTGTTACTTTAACTCTATGGTTTTTTTTATCATAGAGCTTATAAAAATTAGATAGATAAAAATTATTAAATATAGATAAATAATATATTTTGTAGTTTTTATTCATTACACTTTATAACATTAAGTAAATAAAATCTTTCTCTGCATTTAATATTTCTAAATTTTCGTTGAACTTAATAAGAGTCGATAGTGTATAAAATATTCGTATTACTATGATTTTCTTATAAAATATAAAAAAGTACCATGCTTTTATTTAAAATTTGTGTTGATGGAAACAAAAGTTCTCTATAATCATTTCTTTACGCTTTTCAATAAGTGAATTTTTAATATATATGAGAATTACATATCGAGAATAAAGATTTTTTTTAAAGTATCATAATTAAAAAGATGAATCATACGATGATGAATATTTAAGCGAGCATATATTTAATTTGGTTGATATAATTTGTTTGACTTAAATAAGAAAATGAAAGAAATAATTTAATCGAAAATGTAGCAAATTAAATAAGAAAAATCTGTTAAGTAATTAGAATGTCATTTAAGAAGAAATATTTCTTGCCTAATTATTCTTGCTTCTGTAAATCCTATTAGATATTTATTTTTACATAATTTATCTAAATATTGTACTTTTGAATTTTTTAACTGAAAAATTTCATTTTTAGTATCATAATTTATTTCAGAGAAATGAAGTAACAAAAATGAATACTTTATTTCATTTAGTATTAATACTTTAATAAAATATCTTTAAAAGAAAAAAAATTATCTATAAATAGAATGGTTAACTTAATACGGGTTTCTTTGTAAAATAATTTTATATTGCTGTTTAAATTTTCTAATGTTTTCAATTAATATTAAAATTAAGAATTAGATGAATGAAATAAGGAAAATAATTTTTAATACTTTTCCTTCATTAAAAATAATATGCTATAAAAGTGTTTTGGTTCATCGTAGAATAATAATTTACAAATTCATAAATTATGTTATTTTTATGTACCTGTGCTTCTATGTCACTCACTTAATTTGTATGTAAAATGTATGTGTTTGATGAATTATTTCTGTGAAATGTTTTCAAATTACTAATGCATTATTAAAAAATAGAAGTTTCTTTATTTATCAGTTTTTGATTCTCGGTTGTTAAAAAAAAATTAACATGAAATGTTTTGACAATGAAAGAAATAAGGTATTTCATTTAAATAATAATTATTATATTATGCATACTTCAAGAAAAATTCATTGATAACAAATAAAACTAAGAGACGAAATGAAGATATAATGACAGCAATATGTAAGATTTCGGAAGTATAAACTTTCCAAAATATCTTAAAGAAAGTGAATATTTTGAGTAATGATAGAATACTTTTTCTTTTTATAGTTTATCTAATAATGAATTTATTACATAGCTCATCACATTTGAGATTTAAAACTAAAACTATTTTAAAAGTTTTAACTTTTTAAGATTCTTAGTTTTTGCTTAATTTTTTTACAGTGATAAGTATTGACGATTTCTTGAATTAAAATTTACAGCTGTATATCACAAATAATTATTTATAAAACTGCATTACGATTATATCTAACCTAGGTTAAAAGTTAAAATTACATTATATGTCATTATCATTATGGAAAGTATTAAAAATCTGTACGGCATTATTTGCTAATCATTAACTTATGAATAGTTTAAAACAAAAATTTAAAATGATCCTTTAAAAAAGCATCAATTTAACATGAAAGAATTTAATGTGTAAACTAAAGATATGTGAAAAACACTTAATTATATAAGAAGTAATTCTCTTTAAATATACGAATGGACAAATAATATTTTTCATTTTTACATATTAACACTTATAGAAAACAATAAAATGGATAATATAAATGATAATTTATTTTTCAATTACCATGCTTAATTTATATCCCACTTTCAGTGAAAGAAATCATATTATTTAAATATTTCATCAGCTTTAAGGAGTTTAAAACAGTTATGCGGATCTGAAATAAAACGATATAATTTAAATTCATTAAGAATTTAAAATAGAGATTCTGAATTTTTTTTATAAAATAATAGAGATTAAATGTTCTTTAACAGATATTCAGAAGTATAATAAGGAAAATTTGATAAAATAGAATAATTATTTTGCAATTGGAAAGAAAATATCTGACAGATTTATCAGAAATAAACTCATAAATTAAATAAAGCAATTTTTTGTTTTGTGTCAATTAAGCACCTCTTATTTTAATGAAACCTTTATTGACAATGTTGTCAATAAAAATCCTACTGGTAGAAAACAGATGAGTTTTAATTTGAGAGGATCTTAATTGTAAACTATAAAATATTAATGAATATCCTTCTAATTCCTTATGATAATGATACACTAAGCACAGTATAAAGATATATTAAAAATTATAATTATATCCCTCTATTAAAATATGTATACATTACTTAGAGCTGCATAAATTCTTGTGACAGAGAGAGGAAGAAGTTGGCTTTTTATAAATCTTTGACAGAAATATTTTATTTGGAACTAGAATTGATACAAACAATAAGGGGAATTATTTCACTATAGTTGACATGAAACAACTAATTCAATTGAAAAGTTGCTTCCTTTATAAAATATTGTTTGTTAATAGAGAGAAGCGCGTGCGTTATAATATATTATGATGAATTACAGTAATATTAAAGCTAGATATTTTTATGAAAAATATGCAAAATAAATAAGAAGACTGTCGAAACTGAAAAAAAAAATTAAGTGTACAAAAAGAAGGAAAATGCCAATTTAAGCATTTAGAGAAATTTCATTTTATGCTGACAAGAAAATCAACATTTGATTATTTTTAACTACAAAATAAAATTAATGAAACTAATTTTATAATAATTGAGATTCCATTAATTTATTTGGAGTTCTTAAATCATATTAGAGGTTTAAAATGGAACAACTTCCAATATAGTTGAAGATTGATGTAGTACACACAGGGAACAAAATTTAATGAAAGTAAAGATAGGTAATTATTTTTTTATCTAAGCTTCTCATAGGGGCACTACACAATCTAGGTATACTTTTGTAAATGATAGATAGATAATTTAATTTAAAATTACAGTTTTTACTAATTACTTAAACAACCTAAAAGAAACAATTTATTTTATTGAGTTTTTAAACATTTTTACTATTTTCTTACCTTTGAATTTATTATGAAACTGAGATGTACAAAAAGATTTTAATTTCTAAATTCCAATAACTTAAATTTATAAAAAAATGTGAAAATATGTAATTCTTATGTTTTTGAAATTAATTATTTAAAATATATTCATATGCATAATTTTCCAGATGTTTAGATACATTTATTTTACTCTGAACATTTTAACCTAATCTAGAAGATACCGAAACATTTAAAAAAAAAACAGATCAAACCCTTTGGGATTTAAGAGAATTTCAACAGAAATCCTAATATTTAATATTAATAAATGTATAATTCACTGAATTTAATAGCTAAGAAAATAATCAAACGTGTTTATTTAGCGAATAATTTTTTTTACATAAGAAACTACAATTCAATTTTATATCTTTACCCTTAGCAATTTAAGTAGAACATATAATTGAAAATCTCACCAACAGTAACCAGGAATGGTGTTAAAAGAAATTTTAGAAATGACAAAGCTCGTACGGATGAAATCGTAAAACTGAAGAGAAGAAAAGTGTTTACACAAAAAGTTATTAAATAGATTTTTAAGAAATTTGAATTTATTTACGTAATTTACATTTTCTGATATATAAGACTTGAAATTTTCTTTTATTATACTTACACTAGTTTAAAGAACTTTTTTTTATTAGTTCAGTTTTATCAGCATGGAAATATTTTGTTACTTATGTTGGTTACTAAACAAATATAAAGACATTATTTTAACAATTCTTGAAGGTAATTACAATACATCTTACATTTTCATATTTTTTTCAAGTTTATATTTCAGGTTGTATGCAAAATTCGCACTATTCTATCCTATAATACTTATTATTGTGCTAAATTTCTTTTTTGATAATTTCTTCTTTTTATACTTCTTAAGTTTTAAATAATTTTACATAAAAAAGTAAATAATAAGTAAGCAATAATTACATAAATTCACTGTATTCCTTTTAATGTTAACATAAATGCAAATTTTTGAACTGTACTTTATATTTTTTTAAAATTAAATTGTTATTTGTGTACATAAAAAATTATATTCCATTCCACTAAAGAATTGAAATATAACAAAATAATTTTGTTTTCTAATACGGCTTATAAAAAATAAAATGAACATTGATAAAATATTTTTGATGAGATTTCTTATATAATAAAAACATTTCTTCATTTTGTATTCATTTACATTCTTATATTTTTCTTTTGTTATACTCTTATTAATATAGTCATTAAACCATTAAACTTGAATAGATTTGTAGATGACACTACAGCTTTCAAAGAAAACTAAGATTAATCATATAGTTTATGTTAAATTTACCATTCTGATGTTTGATTTTTTTCCAGAGTCATTTCTTATCTTCAAATGCATTTTAGTAAATACAGAATAAAAAATTATTTTAGAACATTTATTACTTTATTATGTAAAATTGAGCCATAACAAAGTTTAATATGAATAAAAAAATTTTAAAAGGAAGATTATAATTTTCTTATTTTGAAAAACTTCTACGAACTGGTTTAGTTTTTAAGATTTTTGAATATTAAGAACAAATTAACCATTAATATCTTTAATCTGTATTTTTTTTAAAGTACAAAAAATATATATATTTTGTCACTATAAAATAAAACTAAGTTTAAAATTCTGATTTTATCTCTACTAAGGGACGTTGACTGTCTTTTATTTCTTTAAACTTGAAAAAATATTCAAGAATTATCTCAGTTATTTTGTAGTTTCTCTCTCCCTCAGGCAAAATATTTTTTAAAATACCTCTTAAAACACGATAAAATAAAACAAGCGTTTTTGAGTCAAATTGTTTCAAACTTTCCAATTTAATAAATATTTTAAAATATTATTTTATTTTGTTTTTATTTGTAACAATATTTTTCTCAATAATATTAAATTTTTATGCATTGATAATAACTTTAATTATTTATTGAAATACAAATGTTTCAAATTTTTATATAAGCACTAATACAAGGTTAGAATTACGTTATTAAATTTATAAGCTTGTTAATAGCTTTAAAGTTTTGGAATACTTTTATTAATGTTTCAAATTAAATTTAAAAAATATGATTGAAAATCACATCCTCTTTCAGTTTTGCAGATAAACAAAGAAAATACATTCCGAATAGACAGAAATGAATTATAAAAGCAACCAAATAGAGAAAAATAAGTTAAATAAAATTATTTTGTGTTTCAAATTATTTTTTTAAAAAAAAAAATTGTGTTTGCAGCTGAAAGAAGGAATTCTTAATGAAACGAGATATATTACACATCATTTATATTAAAAATATAATAAGAATATGTAAAACAAAATTTCAAATATTAAATAATTTGGAAATAATGATACATTTTTTTAATAATATTTAATGAAGCAATAACTTAAATGAAATTGATAATAAGATTAATTACCTATGAAATTGTTAGCTGCATTTCAGAATTGCTTGTATATTGCTTTATATTTTACATACATGTATTTCACTTCATGTTTCTGAATATCTGTAAATGCACAAACTACATTTACTCATCATTTGATCTAAAAGAAGGTGAGAATTTTAAAGAGAAATATGTATATATATATTCATTCCAGCTGTTGTAAAGTTAAACTCGAGGGCGGAATTTACAAAATTTCTGCTTTGAGCGAGGATTTCACCTTCAACTTGTATGACGGATGATGAAAAGTGAATGATGGAAAGTAAATATTCTAAAAAATAACAGTCTACGAAAGTGCAAAAATTAAAAATAGATAAATGTATGGTAGTTTTATGATGTAATAATGGAAACTGAAAATATTCTTGGAAGGTTGTAAATGATATATTAATAAATGATATTGAAGTTGCCGTTCTAGGTCATAAGTGCCAAATACTGTTGATCGTATATCTGACATCAAGAAATATCTACAATTGTGATATTGGACATAAAAGATAGTTGCCATTTGATAGGTCAAACCACATGGCTTGTAATGGAAATTATCGGTACAATGATTATTTTATAACAATTACAGAGTGATATTCTGTCTGATGAATCAATATCAAGCCTTCATTTTGTTATTTAATCAGATATCGGGTGTTTGGGCGTGGTTCTTTTTGAATGTTGGAATTGATATTCGGGGATTTCCTGGTTTTGCATGTGAATTTCATTTTTTTGTGTCTAGCACAATTTTTTTTCAACAAAGGTGATTTCCTCTCATAATAAGAAATTTTTATGAAGGATCTCTCTCTGTTGGTCGAGACTTCTCTTAAGGGTGATGATGTCCTTCATGATGTTAACTTCTTTTTTCACTTTGCTTGACAGGTTTTAAGGTGAAATTGGAATTGTGGTGAATAATCTCCTCTAATTTTTTCAACAATTTCCAACCTGAATATTGTTAAATATTTAAATCTAAAATATGTT
>JAPDSC010027397.1:270335-283073 GCA_026290005.1 Latrodectus geometricus
CATTAAGAATAATGAATATTTGTTAGTATGTCATGTTGATTAAGTGTTATATCTTCTCAAGCAAATCAACTGCAATTTATGTTGGAATTTTAAAAAAAAATATTGATTCAATTGCTTGATGAAATTCACAGCTACTATGAAAATAAGAGCTTGAGAAATAGTTTCTGAATAAAAGTTAATTTTTTCTAAAAAACTATAATTATTTATATTGGATTAACGAGTCGAATTTATCTGTGTCTTTCCCAGTACTTTCACGCTAATTCAACACACTGTCAATAGATGGCGCATATATTTAATTTAAAGGGAGATAGCTTTGAAATTGTTTCGGCAGAGTAATTTTTTTTCTTAATTTTAAATTTTAATGAGAAAAATTGTTTCCTTGAGGATTTTGAATGTTGTTTAACTTCAATTAAATTTATTAGATTTTTATGAATATCGTTTTGAATGAAAATCTCATTTGAAATTATACTCATGTCACAATCTTTGCTCTTAATGTGAATAATAATTTTTTTCAGTTTCATAATAATATCTATAGTTATAAGAAACAGAATAAATATGTGAATAAACGCAAAATTTATTTCATATAAACGCAAATAAAATAGTGATTTTAAATTATATGCATAGTTATCAACTAAATATATAATAAGCAGTTATTCCATACCGAGATTTTAAGATATTTATTAAACATTAGAAACAAATATGCAATGCATTTTTATATATCTTTCATTTCATTATAAATATTTTTATTAAGTCAAATTTTAAAAATATTATTATAAAATTTATAACACAAAGATATAGTATTTTAGATATTGTAATAGAAAAATGATATAAAAAATTGTAATATTTGAGAACATTCAAAGTGTGTGAATAATCCCAACAATTTTAATATATTAAATATGTGAATGTTAAAAATAATTTATTTTTGTACTAATTAGAATAACCTTTTTAATACTCAGTAAATAATTGAATTTTGCGAATGCGATTGTATTGATTTTTAAACATTTCTTCTTTTCATTTTCTGAAAAGTGAACTTTTTATAGTTCCATGATGAAAGTGTATAATTTTTAATCGTGATAGATTCTGAGAATATGAGATTATTACAATTTTTTTATAAAAAATTTAAATTTTGAATAAAGTACCATAAAAATATTTGCAATTGTAAGCGTTTTTAAATATAGTAGCTCATTTGATGAATTTTTTTATAAATGCAATAGCAATTAACATATTAAAAGTTCAATGTAATATTTTATTTATGAATGTTTTGATCTAAATAACTTTATATAATTAAATAATGTATCTATTATAATTTATTTATTTAAGTAAATTCGTTTAAATTTACATACAAAGTTAACTATTGTTGGAAGATGAGTGACAACGTTGACTATATTTAATGCATATATAATAATGAACAATGCACAGTTAATAACATTTATAATCAGTATTAATTCAATTCACCTTCTCTTCTCTTAATTTTTGCTTTTTTTGTAATTTGCGCATATTATTGTACATAATTGAAATGTATTTTCTATTATAGGTATATATGAAATAATATTTAGATATTTTTCTTTTATTGTATATTAATCATCGGCAATACATTTGAATAGAAATGAATGATAAAATCATTCTTTTAAGTAATTACCATATATTTTATAACTAGTGTTTGACTATGAGAATGTAATTCCTAATAGTAGCCTATTTATTCCGCAATATTATACTGAAGTAAACTGAAGCATATAACTACTTTTAAGTTCCTCATAAAATGAATAAGAGATTTATTTAAAAGAAGTAAAATTATAGCAAGAAATTAACGTTTTCTAAACACGAGACACCCTAATAAATAATAAACTGATATCTTCATTAGTTATTTTACAAGTATAATAATAACTGACTGAGGAATTTAATAATAACTGAGTGGAATAACCAATAATTTTTCAGTTTCCTGCAGTAGGATTGAAGCAATAAATATTATAGATATGAAACGAATTTGTTAATTCACTAATTTGCATATAAATTGATCTCGAGCTGATGTCATTTAAATGTTTATTAAATATAGAAGAGGGGAAAAAAGATAATAAAGCAATTTCATTTATTTATAAGGAATTTGTAAACAGTGAAATCTTTAAATCTTAGAAAAAATTATGCAAAATCTAAAATTTTTGATAGTTTTAATCAAAACATATTAAAGACCAAAACTTAATCATCATAATTTAATTTTAATAGTGGCAAATGATAAAATCACTGAAATAAATTAAGTTTAATACTCTATAGAAATGTACTAAATTAAATAAATTAATAAATTAAATGAGTATGAACTGTTTTTAGTGGAAGTATGGAGATTGAACATTTTCTGGAAATCGGTGTGGAAGCATCTTTTTATTTTGAATTCGATTTTTAGAATTGCTAATTCGTATATGGTTTCAATAGTTATTTCAGTTCAATATGATTAGTATACTGAACCATTGCTTATTGAAATATTTTTATTCAATGTCATAATCTCAAATGTGGCAAAGTCAAGAATGCATTGTCCAAGTATTTTACTCTCGATAAGCATCATAAAGAACCATTTGCAAATAACCTTCACAGATGCTGTACATTTTTTTACGAATTTTATCAAGTTCGAAAAATATAACTTACGTAAATTTTTCTTTATTCTAAATATATTACACTAATGATTGAATTTGCTCTAAAAATAATAATATTTTATAAATGACTTTTGTTCCATTATCCTAATTCCTAGCTAGATATTCAACAGAACACTAAGTTTGATTTTCACACCTGTAAAAAAATTTAATACATATAAACATCATTGTGTATTAGGATATATTAATTTAAAAAAGAGAGAGATGAAAAATGTTGTTTATAAAAACTTAAAATATATGTAATGTTAAATATAATTTTAAAATAAATCTGACAAATGATTACAGAGCAATATTTTTTATGAAATGTAGAAAAACTCAATTTGGATAATTTTAAAAATTTATGCATGCATACATGGGTTTAATCTTTTCTTTGACTTTTGAGTCAAAGAAAAGATTAAACCCATGTATGCATGCATAAATAGTATTCAAAATAGAGGAAATGTGTTTTTAACTGATATAACAAATTGTATTTTTTTTTTGCTATATCAATTTTCTTGTTTCATTATAGAAAGTTTACATAATTATTATAAATATCTTTCTATATTGCATTTATTTAAAAATGGCTATTTTTATGAGAATACAATTTTATTTCACTTTTGTTTCTTTTATTTAATAATACATGGGCATTTTTTTTAAAATTTCTCTTTTGTGACATCAGACCTTATTTAGAAATATAAGATACTTAAACAACGCTATATGTAAAATTTTAATAAATATATTATGCAAAAAACTCTCCATTTTAAATTATAATTTTTTTTGGAAAATGTTACAAAATATTTTTCATTTCATCGTATGACATAAATTTGTATTCATAAATTCTATATCTTATAAAATATACTTCATGTCTTTTAAAACTAAACATACTTTGGTTTTTATCGCTAATTCCTTATAGAATTATTTTAATATTAGATACATATTACTATAATCTTATTATCAAAAATGTATTTTTGATGTAAACATATTAATATTCCTTTCCTTAAAAATCTATTTTAAGCAACTGAAAGTTTTAATTAAGTAGCTAAATAAACAAAACTAGTTTTAATTGAGAAAATATAGAAGTTTGCATTTTAAATTTAGAATTTAAACTGAAGGAATTATTTACGAAATGTTGTGGCTTTCACGTTTTGAGCGAATGTTTTTCAGATGTGTTCAGGATCTGATATATTTGATATAAAATACTCCAATTCTAATTAATTTTAAAGGTATACGTCTTTACTTTGGTAACAAAATTAAGCAATTTATGTTAATTTTATGTTAATATGGTTCTTCAACGAATCACTTCTAATATGAAATTATATTGCTCCTTATTTGCATCCTTAAGTTTATCGATATTTATATTTCGATAAATCAAGAGTAATATTTGTTTCTTTCTGTTGTGTTACAAGGTAAACATGAATATTGTTGCCAGTTTTAATGACCCAAAGTAATATGATATACAGAAAGTGTAGCCTTTCTTTAGTCCTCGAAGTAATCACTATTGGCATCCAGCACCCTCTGACAAAATGTCTCCTGTCTTGCAATCCCCTCGAGGTAAAACTCCTGGGTTTTGGACGTTAAGAATTTCGTGAGTAATTCACGCTTCATTGGTGTAGGATTTTCCACCAACAGGGAAATTGGTCAGGAAATGGAAGGGGTAGTAATTTCATGGTGAAAGGTCAGCTGAATAAGGAAGATGAAACATTATCCTAGGCAGACAACCAATTTTTGGAACCCTCGGAAATATCACATAGGCTTACTTTTCGAAATTGTTCAGCACTCGATTGAATATGGATTCGCTACGGTGACGAGAAAGCGGCAATAAACAGTGTGCAATTTGTTATTGCTTTTGGACTTTCAACATGTCAGGAATACATTTGATAGGCCTGTACGTTTTACTTAAGTGATGCAGATGAAATTAAGCCGTTACACTGGAAAGGTTAAATTGTCTGGTAAGTTCAAAACACGTGTGTTATCTCCTTAATGGTTTCCTTCAGGGCTTTCTTCATCCATGGCTATGGTATATCCATTGCAAGCTTCATCATAATGGAACAAATCTTACCATTTGAATTTATGAAACCAATGCCCTGCCGTACGTTTATTCACCGCAATATACTCAAAATTTTGAAATATTTCGTGACTTGATGAAACAACCAATAAGCCCACTTTGAAGATGTAAAGTAAACAATGCCAAATGACCTTCTTCGGCATGTTTATTTCTCTTCCTACTCTCATCTTACCAGTGTCTCAACAACGCCATACATTAATTTTTGAAATAATTTACACTTCATTCAATTTCAATGTAAAAATGGCAAGAACTTTCTTTTTTATCTTGAATTAAGAAGTAAGGAACTAATTAAAAGTAACAATAATGTTTATCAAAGTAAATATTTCATTGTTCTTCCTCAGAATAAGTTTATATTTTTCCATTCAATACTTATACTTTAAAGACATTTTTAAATTGCTTTACAAAAAACAGTATATATTACCATGGCTTTATGTTTTTGCAAAACTGTATATATATATATATATATATATATATATATATATATATATATATATATATATATATATATATATATATTTAGAGAAATATTATTTATAATTCCATTTTACAAACATATTTTTTTATAATTAAAATGATTAAATAAAAAGGTTTTGATTACACTACAGAAGGAAATTATCAAAAGTATGCATTTATTGAAGGTTTAATAAGTTAAAGGAATTTTTTATCCCATTATAAATCTTCAAAAGTTGTATAGCTTACTATTTTTTAAACAAATCTTTATTTTGTGTAATTTTAAACATTGGGTTGAATATTAAAAAAAAAATTACTTAAAATATATTAAGTAGATGTACCAATTCAGTGTTAATAACTGATAATTTACATGTCTATTTGTAATTAATCGAAATAATCTAATTAAATCGTACATATAAATATTCATCATTTCTTAAGATCATTTGCCCACAATTTAAAAGTTATTACTTTCTATAATTGTTCTTTAGGAAAATTTTATTTATTCATTTCACTAGCACTAGTTAATTATCTTAAACTTTTATATTATATTATTTCTAAATTATAATAAAAATTAAATGAAAGTTTTAAGTAAACAATCAGGAAGAAATTTAGAAAAAAACATTCTGTGGAACACCGATGTTTTCAGAAATTTTTTTCATAGTAATCTAAAATGTACTATTATAATTTGCACAAAGAAAAAAATGAAATAAAGTTAAGTGAAACCTTTTTAAATATTACTCTTAAGCAACTTCAGAAAACAATCTAAAAATATGTCTTTTTTTAATTGTTTCCCTTAATAAAACAAATGTTTTAAAATAAACAATTTGTCATGGCTAACCAAGTATATTTTCTCTCTTGATTTGGATTGTTTATATTATGGGAATTTCCAAATGCATCTCACTATATATTTTTTAAATTAGCAAAATTATTAATTTTTTTATGTTTCCGTAGTCACAAATCTATTTATTAACTTTTTTCACCAGAATGCAGGATTTATATTTTTGTATGTTATGTAAACTTATGTAAAAATGTAATTAGGAATTCGTAATTTATGCTTGTTTATCTTATGTCAATGCATCCTTTAAACTAATAAAAACAATGAAAATTTCACTTCATGCAAATTTGTTTTGATAACTAGTTTGTAATCCAATTTTGTCAATTCTTGGTTTTACATACTGAGATCACCAAAATTTATAAAGGATTGATTGAATTCAAAACAATTCTTACTTTCAGGAAAGGAAAATTTAAATGATTGTTTTAAAATTGAACGAAAGTAATCAGTAACAGAAAAAGAAATTTACTTAAAATAAAGATTAATGAAGTTTTTTTATAACATAATATAATTTCTATGAAACAGATATAAAATCTGAACATATGACACATCTTGAAACTGAAGATTCATATTATGATATTGAAATGTATAATTTTATATATCTTAAAATAAATATTTTTCCAATTATCAAAATGCTTTTTTAACTGTTTTAAATTAATTTTTTGAAATGAGGTAAATGTAATGTGAGGTAAAATCTCTCATATATTCAAAAAAGGGAATTGATATTTATTCAAAATTTTAAATACATCGTATATTTATTTTTTGAAATTTAACCAGGTGCAATTCAAATTTTCTTTTATTCATATAGGCTTTGCATAGTACTTTAAAGGAAATATTTCAAAATAAGTTCTCAAACAGGATTAGGTGATAGATAAGTATAAATATAAAATAATGCTCTCTCTAGCTAAGTCGAAGTAATAGGACCACATATTTTAAAATATTTTACTTTAACTTTATTTTATCTAATCAAGAAATCCATAAAGTAGAAAGGTGAATTATTATTTAAAATGTATTTTTTCTTAAAAATATTAACAAATATTTTGTTTTAAAAATGTGAATTTTATTGTCTTCAGCTTTATAACTATCTATGTTATTTCTTGTGTGAAATCTGAAAGAAAATTTCATAAAAATCATTTTCAGAAATCATAAAAATCATTTTCAAGTAAAATACTTTTGTTTATTATATTTTGATGGTAATTTTAGTAAACGTATTTAATGCAATAAAATATATTTCAACTTTGATTTTGTACTTAAGTGTTGTAAAACAAATACTTTAGAATCAAGAATATTAATTGAAAGCATTGCATTTTAAGAAAGTAAATTTTAAAATTAAAATGGTGTTAAGAATTAAGATATTTTTCTAAAGCTGATTTCTCTCATTTTTGTGTTTGAAATATCAATTTATCCATTTTTTAAAACTTTTAATGAGTTAAAAAGAATTAATATAATATATATACTATAAGCAATTTAATGAAAATATTTTTAGCAAAATTTTCATCGAGATTACAAAACAAAGTACTGAAAAATTTTACATAACTATATATTTTTCTAAAGCATACCTAAATTTTATTATTTACGTACCAAAAATTAAGGCAATGAATATACAATCAATGCAATTAAAATGGTTATAAAGGGTACACTTTATTTGTTGTGGAGAAACTCGGTATGAAATAAAAAACCGAGGTAACACAGGTTCATACAGAATATAGTGGAGAGAATAGAAGGCAATTTAGAATAACGAAGTCAAATTATATATATATATATATATATATAATTTCAAAAAAAAACCTTTATTTAGTTTTTTAAATATAACTATTTACATTAAAAACACAAACAAATCTTGATTATATAATATTATTTTCGCTTAAATTTCATTAAACATATTTACAAAACACAAAATGGTCATTGTTATGTGGAAGAGATAAATAGAATAACCTAAGGAGAATCGTTTTTGTCGAAGTTTCCCGTTTTTTCTTTTCTGGTATGTAGGGATCGTCATTTCCTTCCATTTCTCTTATTGATTCTCTCCTCTTTTTCTGTAACTCAAATACCCATATTTCATTTGCCTCTTAGTTACTGTCTAATTCTTTCATTATTTACACCTTAATCATTACATTTGAATGTAATTCCTATACTTCCAGGTATAGGTCAAAAATCTCCCATCCTAATTCTTGACTGGCTACATAAAAATACCAAAAAGGGAACATGTTATTTATTACATTAAACCTCATATATATCCCAAGATAAAAGTTTCCCACGATGTATACTTCAAAAATCTTTTCTAGTTTTCCTGCAGCTTTCAAGTGCCTATTTTTTACCATTACATTTTTATTTATCTATAGCACTAGCTTCATTATATTGCAGTTTTTATGTATTTACTATCTTTAACATTTAAAATACATTTGCGCGAGAGAAATTTGTATTGAATTCACAGTACAATAGAAATATCTGCTTCTTCTCCGGCTCCTTTTATGTCGCTTACATTATTGCATTGGTAATTAAATTTTTCCATTAGGATTAACAATTCTATACTATTATATGTAAAAATTACATTAAAGTATAAAATTTTTAAATATTAAACATTAAACTAAAAGATTCTTATTATTTAGCACAAGAAAACATTAATGTACCAGTAATCATTACTATTGTATTTCGCATGTAAAAAAAGATTTCTAGAGAATATATTTTTAATTACGTCTAATTATAAATTTTACAAACAATGGTTGATAACTAATTGAGGATATTTAAAAATATATTTTATGAACTATTATAAATATGTTTAAAGCAAAGTAATTATTATAATAACCTTTTCTCTCAAAATTTCTCCCCAGATTTTTAATATTTATAAAAAACTTAAGTTTTTAATAAAACAAATTATATCATATTTATTTTTTTCAATTTTATAATTAGTGTGACCAAAAATTTTATATGTCTACGTTGTTATTTTTACTAATGACAAATGAATACTTCCAGACAGAAAAACATATTCATTAAATATCTGCTTGAGTTGTTTTATATATAGAAATAGTTGTTTTTATATAGAGTTTCTGTACCTATTGAGAATTCTAAATATTTTTTGAATATCAGTATCGTTATTTAAAGTTGAATTTGAATATCAATAATAAATTTTTATCAACCAACATGAACAAAAATATTCTTACTTTTACTTAATTTTAATGACATGTTAAAAATAACTTTTGTAAACATGAATTATTCAATTCCATTAATTACTTTTTTCTTCTTTTAAATAACATTAAAAGTACAATATAATATGCTAAATTCTCTACAGTGTTTAACCCATACATTTATGAAATTTAATTGTTTTACATGATATATTAAACATAACTAAGATAAATTGAGGTAGCTAATTTAGATAGTCATGTGATATAATTCCCGGAAAGGAAAATGTTAAAATTTTATACTTTAAAATTTTATTTTTGCATAAAATTTATGTGCATCGCTTTAAGTTAATTTTTACTTGAGAAAAATGATGTACATAGCTTATTCTGCCTCTTTAAATAGCTTTTTTTCCAGGTGTAAAGACTGTTAAAAATTAGGATAAAATATAATTTCTAAAAGAAAGATTATGAAAATGAAACTGTTAAAGCCTAACTCATATAATTTTATAAATAATAAACTATGTAGTCGCATGCAATTTTCAGTTACATTTAACACAACAAAACATTATACTTATTTTAGATAAATCATAATGTATCCTTTTTACCAAAATATCAATTAAAATTATTTATATTTAATACTTAATAAGAGGGTTCTTTTCTGTTGTTTAACTCATTATGCAATCTAAATGTTTAGGTATATCTAGGTATTGTCTTATATCTAAAAAAAATAAGTATTTTAAAAAATAATTTATATTATGTGATTTTTTTTCATTGTCTTAAATCGTGATTTAACACCATATATTGTTGATTATAAATGCTGTAATAAGGTGTTGGAAATTCGCTTTTGTGTTTCTGTATATAGTTAGCATTAATGATGTAAATATATCACATCGCAAGATAAGAAATGTATGTGAATCTCAAGCTTACACTTCATAATTCATAGATTCAAGAAGTAAAACATATTTTTAGAGTTGCAAAACATCTGGTTTCAAACTCTTGATCTTTTACTTCCAAAAGAATAGGTCTTCTAATGTTGCACTGTATGTTTTAAATGAACATGATTTGAAGAAGGTTTCCAATGTCTAAAGAAAAGTGTAATAAATTACAACAAACATAAATTGTTAATCTGATTGCAATTTCTTAAAATCTTTTTTCGCATTATGAAATGTAGTTACGTAAGAAGCATTATGAATTCAAATTTTATGGTGTAGGTGCGTTGCTAACTGATGATTGCAATTTTCTGCAATTTTCAGAGTTCAGTGTAGTATGCAACTTAAAAATTGTTCAGCGTGTCCAAGTAAATGATTTTCAAGAACATTCTCAGATATAATAGTTTTTTAGATGACACAAAATCTATGAAAAATAGGAATACCTTTTAAACTGATAGTTGTTGGATTTAAAACTCCTAATATTGACAACAGTGAAACAGTACGTTGAAATTACATAGATGACAGTGTTAGTTTACATCATTGCAATCTTTAATCTCCTTGTCAATTGGAATTTTTTCCGGTGTTGAATTGAAAACATATATAAGGAATATAATGAAATTTATATGGAGAAGTTGGTTACTGGTTAAATTAAAAAAAAAAGGATTATTTCTTTTCCAAACTTTATCAGTATTTGTAACTAATGTAAGTCATAATAAAAGCAGATTCCAACTTATTTAATTTTCCTTATGCTTTGATGTAATTTCGTGAACATGGAAACACTGATCTAAATAGCTTCTTAATTCAAAAAATAAAAAATATATATATACGGTTCTCTCTCTCTCACTCACACACACTCCTATTGGATGTGTTTGGATGGATGTCGGACAAGAAAAAAAGAAAGAGTTATAAAAGTGTTAGAATTCCTGAACACTAGGTTTGTTCCAGGAAAGAGTTAGAATTAACAGTATTTTGTTTTGGAAAGAATTAATTCATTTACACACTAGTTTGTTCCAGGTAAAATGTCTTTAAGCTTTATGGAAATGATTTCTTGAATGATTTAAGAAACATTTTTTAAAATCAAACCAATTTTTGTTTTTGGATAATCTGTAAGTGAGATTTTTTAATTAAATATCTTATGCAAGTATTTCATACACCATTTTAATTTACACGATATCACGATTAACTTTTTCTTACAACTTTAATAATCACTAGGAAATCGTAACTATAATTAATTTACCTTCCATGACACTTGGATGGATTTGGAGCTAGTTGTTCTAACTCGCAGTTCTGTTGGGGGCCCACTTGGTGCTGAAATAAAAGATATAAGGATTTAAAAAAACACACACACACACACACACACACACACACACACACACACACACACACACACACACACACACACACACACACACACACACACACACACACACACACACACTTACTTTAAAAAATAAACATGCTTATATTTCATACTTTTTTTAAAAAAAAATACTGTTCAGACAAATACTGTTAAAGCTGAAGAAAATAAAGGAACAGGATAAAGGAGTAAAGAGAGAAATTAATAAATGTTTCTAAAAAAGAAATGAGTTGGCTGGAAATTAAAGGCCATTAAAATGACATTCTTCTTTCCCAGATCAAAAGATTCTTTATGATACAATTACGTGAAATGACAGTATAGATATATCTATATGTATATATCAAATTTATGACAAAAAATGAAATATTCATAATTTTATCCTCAGATACAAATAGAAATAAGAAAAAATCCATGTTGCTTGACAAATTCAAATTCCCTCATGAATCTTTGAAATACTTTTTCTCCAATTTCAGATTAGATGTGGTGCATGTATAAAGCATAATCTTCCTTACGCAAATAACTGTATTTCAAATTATGGAGATGAATCAATTTGCGAAGTTGGTTTCAGCATTAGAAGCAGAACTTATATTTGAGGATGAATTCAATTCCCAAAAGACGAAAG
Organism: Latrodectus geometricus; assembly: GCA_026290005.1. NCBI lineage: Eukaryota > Metazoa > Arthropoda > Arachnida > Araneae > Theridiidae > Latrodectus > Latrodectus geometricus. The sequence continues at coordinate 282,328 of JAPDSC010027397.1, forward strand.
AAAAAAGCATAAAATCTCTACTTATTTTTAGTGACTAAACTGCTTGTTTAAAATAATTTTTCTTTTTAGAAAATCAATAAGTACAAATGATTTCATTATTTTTGTATTAAAACATAGTTACTGAGATGTTTTGTGATATGTAAATTTTTATGTAATTATCACATGTGTGTGCATTTAATTTTTATTTAAAAATAAAATAGTTCTGAAAATGTATTAATGTTTCAGATTTTATTGCATGATAGTTTTTTTTCAATATACTATATATAATGTTATGCATACACAGGGATAATATTTAAGCAATATTTTATTTAAAAGTAATTTGTGTATATGTTTAATTCTCCAAAAATCTAAATAATCTTATCATTTAAACTTTCTAAAATAAATAAGAAAATGAATTTATATTTGAAATTTTAGGTGCGATGGTATTTTGTTATTATTACTACTACTTTGAATTTATTTGTACTTTTTTAGTACGTGATAGTTTAAAATAATATTTCTTTTGCATACAAAATTATTTTATGTGAATTCAAATTATGAAAATAAACTTTGATAACATTATCGATTGATTGCAATGAATAAATTATTTTGGAGGATATTTTAGGTAAAAAAATTAAGTAATTAAAAATTTATTCTTCTATTAATAATATTTATAAAATTTGAAATGAATTGAAATTTACAAGTTCCTATACTGTCATTTCTGAAATGTTCAATGTTTTGCTGATTTTGTTATTAAAATATACAACAAA